>ML785002.1:485604-500450 GCA_009831015.1 Picea engelmannii
CTCATGCTGCTAAATATTTAATGTCACCCATGGCAGCCAAACAGCAATACATCAGTGTCGACGACCTCCGAGAATGCGTGGAGATGAAGATTTGCATGGACGGCGACAATGGCAGTTTCTCTGTAGTCAAGATATCGAAAATATGACTTTATTTAAGTTTAACTACTTCTATTATATCTATTGCAGTGTAACGTAATTTCTAAGTATGGTTTTGTTTGTTTAAACTCTTTCGGGGTGTTTTTTCCTGTGGGCAGTTACTTGCTTTGCAGATCTTGGCACAGTTGTATTTCCAGTTTCTTTTCTGTTGTTCATGTTGCAGGTATGTTATGTCACGTACATCATACCTCCAATTTTCCCAAAAAGAAAAAATAAATCATGTAATGGATGGTATTTGTTTGGATTACATTTGAAAATATTACTCATTCCTTTGACCATACTACTTTTTAAGTATATTTGGGGTTTTTCAATGGAGTGGTTCAGTTTTTCAAATTTTTGGTTAATTCAGAATTTAGAATTTTGATTATTTAAAATGGAACAAAACTTTTTAATAAGGTTTTGAAATGCATGAAATTTTGATTTATGCACAATTCATATTACTTCTGAAAATCTGACCAACTAATTCAGAACTAGAAATTTAACTATTTACTCGAGTTAACCTACTGTTTTTCTCAATTTTATTAATATAAAAATATTTAATGTTTGATAAACATATTAATTCAATTTTATTAATATAAAAAATCTCTTAATTCAAAGTTAAGTTTTTCCATCAATAACTTTATATTATTATTATAAAATTGATTTAATTTAATTTTAATATAAAAAATATAAAATTGATTTAATTTTTTTTTAACATAAAACTTAATTAAATGTTTACATCTTCTTAATGCTTAATTAATTTTTTAATTAATATTCATTTCAATTCCTAACTACATAAAAATTAAAAATTGTTTTTAATACAATTTCAAATAATATATCCATATTAAAAACAATATACTTAGATTTTTCTAGGTAATATTATAAATTTATGGTATAAAAAAACAACAAAATGAGGATATACTAACAATAATAAAAGAAGAATTAAAAAATAAATTACAAATTGAAACAACTTACCTCATATAAGTAAAGAGGTTAGGAAAAACAATTGAACATAAAGATAGGTTGATCCTTGTCAAAGTAAGTTGCAATGACCATAAATATAGCATACTCAGTAAATCTCCAAGCTTAAAAGGGTCTGGAATATTTATAAATGAAGACCTCATTCCCAAAGACAAGTTGAATTAAGAAAGGAAGATCAAAAGGTAAAAGAAGATAGGAAGAAAGGAAAATGGATAATAATTAGAAATAAAAAAACAATTGTTAGGGATAGAGACCACATAGATAATAATAAATAGGAATTTGAGACAGTCTGGGTCCTTTATTGGAATCGACGTGGTTTTCCATGGCACAAAGGTCCTAGGTTAAGCTGGATCGAGTGATATTGATATTATTTGTCTAGTTGAAACATGGGAGCATTAAGAGTCTAATGTCCCTAACATAGAAGGATTTATCTTTTGGTTGACATGGAACAAAAAATCATACCATAGAGGGATTGGAGGCATATTGTTTTATATAAGAAAGAAAATTTTTCCTCACATTCAAATTCATAAGGTCGACTCTCTCAATCAATACATCTCGATAGAAATTCCAAAGATCAGTGTTAATAAGATGTATATAGGAATTTGTTATTTTGCACCTATTAATTCTACCTTTTATAAGAAAAACAATCTAGATAGAAATTGTCCGTATAATACTTTAGAAAAATATACTTATAGTTTGAGAAATGAAGGTAATATCATCATGCTATGAGAATTTAATGCTACAACTGCAACTAACCAATCTATTCTTTTAAGAAATGATTCCAACCATAATCTCTTATGGCTAGATGAGGACCTTATTTTAGCTAATAGCTACAAAAGAAGCTCTAAAGACCTGTTTGGGATTTTTTTTCGTACTGAGCTAGTCAAGATCTGTAGTTCTCAAGACCTACTAATTTGCAACGGAGTAATGAAGTGACCAAACTCCAACCACATGACTTGTATTCATCGGCTAGGTAGTAGTGTCATGGATTATATGATATATGATATCCCCTTTTCCAACCAAATAGTAACTTTTGACCTTTTAAATGACCATGAACCTGACTTTGATCATAGACCTTTAACCCTAACTCTAAACTTTTCCATGCACAAGAGCCCCATCGAAGAAAATTCTAATAATCAAAGGTACATGTTTAAGTAAAGTTGATCTTTTCTTAAAGGATTTAAATAATGAATTACATCTCCTAAGTTATATGGACAACATTGAAGACCTCTATCATAATTTTACAACTGCCCTTTCCACTTCTATTAACAAATTATCTTTCGAGGTGCCTGTAAAAAGAATAAAAGAAAAACCAACCCTTGGTATGATAAATAATGTAAAATTGCTAGTATAATGAGTCCTTAAAACATGATAAGATCAATATGTACAAATCCCTAATTAAATGGAAAAAAAAGACACTATGTAAATAAAAGGAAAGATAATCTTTTACATCTATCTAAGTGTGATCCTAAGAAGTTATGGAGGAAAACTCTAATTTGAAATACTAAAGAAAATAATATGATTCCCTTGAGGGACTGGAATTCTTAACTTAAAAGTATTTACGAGTTCCCTAATGCCATGGACATCATTCTTATTGTTTCGACAGAGGATGCAGTTTTTTCTTTGGATGACATAGATTTCGGGGTTAAGTGGCTTACAAATGAGAAAACTAAGGACATTGAAGGCTACCAAGCTGAAATTTTTAAAATCAGAGGGCCTATCCTCATCAATCACTTACACAAGATCTTCAATTTAGTAGTCAAGAAGGGATTCCCTAAAATATGGACACAAATGCTTGTTGTACCTATTTTTAAAAATGGGTATAGAAACATTCCCTCTAATTATAGGACCATTATGATTAGCCCAATTTTATCCAAGCTATATAAAATTATTCTAGAAAAGAATATTAGCCTATGGATAGAAAGTCACGGTAAAAGAACTAAAGGCCAACCCAGATTTAGGAGATAACATTCAACTATGGACTACCCTGTTAACCTTAGGATCATTGTAGAGGAGTTCCACAATACAAAAACCAATCTTTTTTGTTTTTTTGTTGATTTATAAAATATGTTGACATAGTACTTAGGAAAAACCTTTGGGATAGGTTGGAAGAGATAATGTACCTTTCAAGTTGAGGGATATTGCAATAAGGTTGTATAAAAATTGTATTGCCAATTTTAAGAAAATTGAGGGCTAGTCGAAAGAAATTAACTCCAATATTGGAGTCAAGCAAGGTTGTCCCCTGTCCCATACCCTTTTTGGCATATACATTGACAAGTTAAAAGATTGTTTGGAAGAAGTAAGTGTTAGACCAACTCTCGCTGGTATAACCATCAATTTTATTATTTATGCTGATGATATTGTTCTTATGGCGAATAGTCTCCACGATCTTGGAAAGAAACTAAGAATCCTCAAGGATTTTTTCTCTAAATGGGTATGACTATTAATAATGACAAAACAAAAGTCATGATCAATAAATCCAATAATATCACATATGATAATTTGGTACATGACAACAACAACTTGGAGGAAGTGAGTTCATACAAATATCTTAGAATCTATATTCACCTCAAACTCTACTGGAATTATAGAATTGAGAAAAGGATAAATGGAAGATGGAGTTATTATTATGGGCTTGAAAACAATTGTAAATCAACCGATATTTGGATATGGGATAAGAAAAAACTCCTCTTTGAGAATCTTGTTACTCATTTTATTCTATATGTATGTAAAGTTTTGGGATGCAGTATCTCTGGGGAGTCATGGAGAAAGAAAGAGAATATCCAAAATAATTTAATAACCTATAATCTCAAAATTATAGGAAACATGCCTGTTGGCACAAGGGCAGACCCAGGGTTCAATGCTTCAACAACGCACCAACAAAACCCTAACTACCGACCCTTTTGGCAACACCTGCGGAGAATATGAAATCTCACCCGGGGTAGAGGTAGGGTGGGGGTGCATGACTCAGGTGTCTACAACCGAGCTAGGACACAGATCTGTGATTACAACACTTAACTGAGCGCTTATCCAATAACATGCATTAGTTATTAAACCTTATTCACATCGTAGGTTAAACCCTTATTACAGACCAACGCAGTAACAATCAAGATTTAAGCACATCCAACCATTTATCACATAGCATCAACTCAGATCTATAATTCATCATACATAAGCACTAAGGATCCATAGATCTATCTATCATACATAAATATCAGTGCACTAAGCAGGTAAATACATAAACAATATGAACAATATTGCACAAAGAACATCAACACAGGATATGCGTGGTTCACCCCAGTGTGGGGATATGTCCACAAAATCTTCTTCTTCTTTATTGGTCTTCAATCTCCTTACATTCATCTTCTCCTGTGCACAAAGCCACAAAGCTTAGCTTCGCACTGGACAAGTGATCTGCGCACAGCGCACTAGATCCACCTTCCTCAAAACCAAGTCAAGGCACAAAGCCAACTCCTCAATAGCACAAAGGCTTGCATACAACGTATGTGCACAAAGAACCTTACATTCTCTTGTACTAAGACAATTATAAGTCTTTTCACATAGCTAACACTTATGCCCCTTCTTACATCGCTTAGCTATCTATTTATACATTTACAATGAGACCTAAACATGGGTAAACCCATGGGCTGACATCCCATACTCGTTACATAAACCCTAATAACCCAAAGATCCCACAAAATGAGTGATATCCTGCAAAACGAGTGAGATCCCACGATCTCAGCTCCTCCTGTGCGCTCCATCTTCGACCAGCTTGTCGAAGTCCCAAAAATGGTCAAACATGACCAATGTTCTCTCAAAACTTGGTCGAGGGCCAACAAGCCCCCAACACTCACCTGTGACTCATCCCGAGTCACTCAGATATAGGCAGGGATGCTTCGAAGGCCTCGATATTAGCTCGACTTGCCTTGACTTGCTTCTTCGCTAGAGCCTCCTGCTCGACGAACTCCTGAATGACTTGTTCAGTAATAGGCCCTTCTAGGCATTGTTCCACTGTCGCAACTAGTTGGTCTAGCTATGAGCCTTGTCCTTCAACTTCTTCAAAAATAATGCAGGCTTCGTCCTGAACCGGCTGGAGTCTTTGTGTCACTTCCATAACCTTTCTCTGGATAGCAGTAACCTGCTGCTGGACTGCGCGTTGCTCCTACAACCTCTTCATGTTCTCAACGATAGTAAGTAGCTTCATCTGTGCTTGTACAGTGGATGCCTATTGCTTCGCCTCTTGGAGTTGTGCCTCTAGTTTCCTCATCTTCGGATCTTCTGCAAGGTGCTCATAGGTCTGCACACTTCGATCACTTAGTTGCTAACACTCTGAGGCCAATACCCTGGTTATTTCTATTGTGTTCTTGGCAGCTTCTTCCCTCTGATCACACACTTCTTGCGGAGTGCTCGGTACTGCTTGGATTTCTAGCTCCATTACTCTTTCTTGAAGCTACTGAATAGCCTTAGCGAGCTTCCCCACTAGTATCTCGGCTGACACTTTTTCCTCCTGTGCCAATCCCGACACAGAGCAAAGTGCTTTAGTGACTGCCTCTTTAACCCCAATCTGCTCTATGAGCAACTGGTCTTTCTATTTCTGGATTTAATTTTTGTACTTCTTGAACATCGCCCTAAGTTCATCTTTCTCTTTCTATGCAGCTCGAAGTTGCTCTAGGACCTCCTCCTTTTATTTCTTTAAGGCCTCTGTGGCTTTCTTCTTTTCTTCTTGGACTCGACAGAGTCGAGCCTCGGTTGCATCTGCTAATGTTCGTAATTGAGTTGGCTCATCCCCCAATTCTACACTTTCTGTTGAAGAAGGCATATCAGACACTGCGTGGCTCGAATGGATAGCTTGTTGTCTATCCTTGAGCTCCTTCTCTATTCTGTCATACAATTTTTCTTGGTCCGCTTCATGTCTCTGTAGGATGTCCTTTGAGGTGTCTTCTACAATTGTGATGATGAGATGGATATCGTCCACTATGGACACACTCTACGACTGAGGCTTATTGGCTTGGGTATTCTTCCGTGCTGAGGGTTTCTGCAGAGAAAACTTCCTTTTATTTGATGTCTCAGCCTCTGTAAGGGGATCCTTTGGCGGTTTCACTTCTCCTTTATATTCCTTGTTTCCTTCTTCCCCTCCTTCCTCTTGGTTCACTTCATCTCCTCCTCCTCCTACAGGTGAGTCAACTTCAATTTCCTTTGATGAGTTGTCCTTATCATCACTTTCTATGTCCTGTACTTCCTCCTTTTTCTTATTTTTATTTGTGTTTCTCTATCCATCATACTCAGTCTGAGTGACCAAAGGACTTCTGATGATGTCAGGGTCAGAGAGTTCTGCATCTTCGACCGATGCAAGGAATTATGCTGGTCATTCTTTGGTTATCTCTTCCATGTCTTCCTCGATCAACTTATAATAAGATTGTAGCTCCTCCTTACTTTCATCTTTGTGTGCGATGATGTAGACTAAGTGTCGGTCTGTGTAGAACTTCGCTAGTGGCCTGTATTGATGCAAAGTATTCGAGGTCATTCGGGGGAATGATTCAATGGCGCGCTTTAGTTGTTGGTAGTAAGCGTGGAACACCACATTCGATTGCATCTTCTTTTCTATATCACTCGTGTACCACAAGGTGGAGAACCTTGTAGCCAATGACTATGATGGCTCGACTTTCAGGAAGGATGCTCCTTCCGACATTTTCTATGCGACAAATGCAATTAAAATCAGTAACCAACTGAAGTGAAACTCGTACCCTTGGTCTTGAGCTTCACGATAGTCCTTTTCCAACTCATTGATGAGGTAACTCACCCAGTTCATCTGCATTCCTTCAACACACTTCCCTACGAGGTCGACTTAGAACCCTGTGACTTGTGTTGGCTAGTTCTTTCTGACGAGCTTGCCAGTGATCACTTGGAAAGCAAGGTACATTGCACCATCCTGGACGGAGGCTACCTTCTATCCTCTCTTACCCTTCTCTACATCGCGATATTCTTCCTTTATACGCTAGGCCAAGGAGCAATATGACGTCTTCCCTGGGTAGAACTGGTGAGGGTTCGGTCCTTGCATGATCAATCTAGGGATCAAGTGGATCAGCGTCGGATCCATAATCACGCACCTATCAAGCCACAGATACCCTCCATGGTAGCACAACAAGAAGGAGTTTAATGCAAGCGTTAACCTCCTGATGTCGACCGAAGTGGGGGATCTTCATCACGTTCAAGATCGTGGATCACAAGAGCTCCTTAATCCATGGTTGGGGAACTATATTGGGATTCTTCCTAGTCATCTTCATCAAGTACTTATGAGGTGCGAGAATCTCATAGTTCTTTCGGTCTCTGAGGTTGGAGTCACTAATCTTGAGAGCTAGGATCAGTCCCAACTAGGGTCCAACTGTGCGTATCCCCTTTGGGAGGTATGCAATGATCACTGTGTATTCAAAATCACATGGGACACTATCACGATTAATTGCGCTAGCCAAAGGTGGGATGTAGTCAAGCAAGACCGACGAGATCTGCTTTGCGTTAACCAGATCATTGCGGTGTTTTCCTTGTTTCTCAGTAGCGCAACTAGAACGTCGTCCATTCAATGAGGATTCTTGCAGTCCGCCAGTCGATGATGCCTGTATTCCTACAGACATGAATTTCTCAGTTATGAGATCCACGAGAATTTACTCCACCAACTTCTCTATTGCGCTACATTTGCCCGATATTCACACGTGTAATAAAATAACTTAGGTAGGTGAATGTACAAGCAAGGTAATCAAATGAATGGTGAGGTCTATATAGCACAATGCGGTATGCAATCAATTCTCTGCTAGCTCAGATATCTCGGTTTGCAAAAAGTGGTCCTCACGCAGCGTCTGACGAGTTAAATAAGCAACGCCATAAAGGATTCCTCTAATGGGCAGGAATGCCTTAATCATTACTAATTGGGTCATTATGGTGCAGTCTCAATGGTCCAATGTCGATCTTTCCATCGATCTCTGCATTTCTAGCCATTTTGGAGCGTCATTCTAACGGTCGAGACGCCTCCAACGATCATATAGCTTCTCCATGGCGAAGTCCTATTCTGTGCAGTTCTGCTATTCTGACGAGGTTCAAGTTCTGAAAGCCTGCCTTTTGCGAAGTCTTCTCCAGAACTTCCCATAGTTTTTCTAGCTTTGCTTTCTTCTTACTAAGATTTCTTGCCTTATTTCCTATGATCTGAGTCTCTAGATTCCTCTTTCCATTCTTATTCTTACTTTATCTTAGCATAGTAACTTCACACTATTGATGTTCTTTCATAGGGTTCAAATGCAATACCTCTTTTCTTACTATTTTTGGGGTGGATGCACTTTTTTCGTAGATGAACAAGTTCTTTAAGCCTTCTTTTGTTCTTTCAAATTCGACAACTACTTCTCTTGCCCTCTGTTGCTTCGGCTGATCTTCTTGTTCTTCTATTATTCACTCTATCTTTCTAGCTATGAAGTCCCTTAATTCTTGCTTTTCCTGTTCTGTAGCCTCTTTCTCTGCTTTCCTTTTGATCTGATCCTTTTCAATCCAAGTCTTTCCTAACAAAAGTGAAAAATGGTCACTTCTCTCAATGAACTTAATGAATTCAAATTCTTTTTCAGTTGATGTTTCATGGGCAATCATAGGCACATTAGTAACTATTACACATAGGGTTATCATCTTTCCTTTAAACAATCCTATCCTTCCCAATGAAGGAACTATAATAGACTTTCCGAAAATTTCCCAAGTGTTTTCTGGCATGATATTCACCTATTTTTCCTCATCCAAGACACACTCTATGTCGAAGTCTCCTATTATTTTCTCTATGCAGTTCTTTTCTTTCAAAATATTTGGTAAACTGACGTCTCTATGATCATTCAATGTTTCTTTCAACTGTAATAACATAGTCTCTGATTCTTTCTGGTTTTCTAACATATCCTTAGCCTTTTGACCTTATTTATAGTTTTCTTCTCTCATGTTCATATTTTCAACTTTATCAATCATTCTTGGGAAATCCTCAACCTCATGACCAATATCTTTACAACAAATACAAATTAGACCTATACCATGACATTCCTTAGGAAGATGTCTCGGTCTTCTGCAATTATAACACAGTGTCAATCCTCTCTTTCTTTAAACGATCCCCAACCTTTCCTGTACTGCACACCGTGATCACAGTGATGGGCCTGCAATCTGCAAAAATTCTTTCTAGGTTACTGCACCCACTTGTTAGTCCAAAAATTCTTTCTATTCATAGGAATAACACATCTTTCACTATCTCTATCAAATTTATTCAGATCAACTCTTTCTTCTAGTTCTGCCCTAGTTTTCAAACTAGGACAAAATCTATCAAACATACCTAGATTCATAATTTTGAAGAAAAAATTTCCACTTATATTACCTTTATCAGAGCACAAAGATTTAAGATCTTACCTCTTTTCTTAATATCGGGTTTCTTTCTTAGCACAGAGCTTTGCAAGTCAAGTAGAATATTGTGCAATGCAGCAACATATCTACACACATAACTTTCTCTTTTCATCAGTTCCCAACAATCACAGTTTCAAGTCCCAACAACGGAACCATTTTTTGGCATAGGGGCAGACCTAGGGTTCAACGCTTCAACAACGCACCAACAAAACCCTAAATATTGGCCCTTTCGGGAACACCTGCGAAGCAGATGAAGTCTCACCCAAGGTAGAGGCAAGGGGGGGTTGCAAGACTAAGGTGTCTGAAACCGAGATGGGACACAGATATGTGATTACAACACTTAACAGAGCACTTAGCCAATAACATGCATTAGTTATTAAACCTTATTCACATCACAGGTTAAATCCTTCTTACAGACCAACACAATAACAATCAATATTTAATCACATCCAACCATTTATCACATAACATCAGCTCATATCTAACATCCAACATACATAAACACTAAGGATCCATAGATCTATCTATTATACATCAAGATCAGTGCACTAAGTAGGTAAATGCATAAACAATATGAACAATATTGCACAAAGCACATCAACACAGGATATACGTGGTTCACCCCAGTGTGGGGCTACATCCACCAACTCTTCTTCTTCTTTATTGGTCATCGATCTCCTTACATTCGTTCTCATGTGCATAAAGCCAAAGAGCTCAACTTCGTACTAGACAGGTGATCTGCACATAGTGCACTAGATCCACCTTCCTCAAAACCAGGTCAAGGCACAGAGCCAACTCCTCAATAGCACAAAGCCTTACATAAAATGTATGTGCACAAAGCAACTTACATTCTCTTTCACTAAGCCAATTACAAGTCTTTTCACATAGATAACACTTACACCCCTTATTACATCGCTTAGCTATCTATTTATACATTTACAATGAGGCCTAAACATGGGTAAACCCATGGGTTGACATCCCATACCCATTACATAAACCCTAATAACCCAAAAAGCCCACAAAACAAGTGATATCCCACAATCTTAGCTCCGCTTGGGCGCTTCATCTTCGACCAGCCTGTCTAAGTCCTAAAAATGGTCAAACACGACTAATGTTCTCTCAAAAATTGGTCGAGGGCCAACAATGCCCCACCATATCCTCCTCTTAAAGGAAAGGATTTACCCCATTGAGAGCATAACTATGACTATATACCTATTGTATAAGAACAAGTTAAACGACATGGGATACAAGAGGTTTCCTAAAATTGCTTCAAACTCCAGCCAAAACCACCTTCGACTCAAGCAGGAATGGAATAAATATGCCCAATCTTGGCTAATCCATTAGAGAATAATGAATCATTTTGAAAATAAGGATACTATTAAAATATTATTAAATCAAATTTTAAGGAGAAAATGTGGTGTGATAAATAGTTAGAGGAAAAAAGAAAAAAAGGTATTATAAGGAGGTAATAAACCCTAATCTAGAAGATAAAAAAAATATCTATATTTTGACAAGTTGTTTTAGCCTTAATTTCCACCCTATATGCCACAAAGGAATCCATAAGAGCATATAATCCAAAATGTACATTTTTCCAAATATTTGAGTGTTTTTTGGAGATCACTGTTGGACACATAGGGGACAACAAGCGATAACCCTCGCATGAAAATAGTGTTCAACAAGAGATAACCCATGAAACTTCTATATTGGGGGAGTTATGAGGAGATAGGTGAAAGATAAGTTGTATATTCAAGTCAAGGGCCTAGGAATGCACAACATTTGAGTCTCTAGTGGTCTCTAGAAGATCTAGAAACTCTCCCAAGCCTCCTCCAAAGAGCTATATAACAAAGGCAATTCTTGGGAAAGAGAGGAGAAAAATTCAAGAGCAATGTTATGTTTCCCATCTGCAAAGGTGATTTCCTTGTCCATCACATCCAAAATCCAAAGAGATTAGCCTAACCAAGAAGCTAAAGGGAGAAGCAAGGAGAAAGGATTCAAGGGAGAATGGCATCATCACCAAGGTATGCTTGATGTAAGTTCTCTATTATCTCTAATAGATTATTGGTTTTCCTGCATATCATTTGTGTTCAATTCATGAATGTTTAGATCTGATTCATCCATTATAGATCTGATTAGAAGCAAGTTAGATCTAGGATTCTAGTCCCAAGTATAGAGGTAGAGAGGTATTGCTTGTCTTTTGTGTGGAGGAAGAAGGTTATGGAGCTTGGAGCTGGGGTTTCATGTTTTCATCAACCAATATATACGAAGGAAAACCTACAGATAAAGGTATGCAATCTCCACCACTCTTTAGGTTAGTTGTGAATCCATGTGTTTGAATCTAGATATAGGGAAATCATAGAAGTCTAAACCCTCTTCTGTCTAGGATTACTAGGCTAATCATAGGGAGATCTTGTTGATCATTCAGTGAGATCCATGTGATATTTTGTCCCATAATAGAACTAGCAACCATACTAGGTAAAAATTCTTCTCTAGTTTGAGTCTCTTTTGCAATCCTTTCCTCTGCTAATTGTGATTTTATTTTGATTTTCTCCCATTGATTATTTCAAAGTCTAGATCCACTAGATCTAAGAGGACATGGATCTGGAAGATCTGGAACATATCCATTTTTCATAAAAAAAAATAAATTACAGATCATTGTTGGTTGCATCATAAGCGTCCCGCAAGGCCGCTCACTAGTTGGTGGGCCTCTGTCCTACGATGATATGAAAAAATTGCAAAATTGTAGAGAAAAACCCAAAACTTGTAGATTAGTTTGCCCTCTGATCAGAAGGGGATTTATGTGGTCTGTTATGATACTGGCCTTGTCTCTGTTTGATTGTTTATTGTCACATACGTTTCTATAAAGTGGTTTTTTAAATGCTTGTGTGTGTTTTGTTTCCATTTCTTGGATAGATTCTCTCTCTGTCTGATAATTTCAGTGAATTTGGGAAGAGAACCAAGATGATATGAAGAGATCTAATTGTATTTTCTACTATTTGCGTTACTTGTCCTTGTGTAACTGTTTCTCATCACTAGATATACCCTCCTAGGTGATTTTTGGAATGGGATGATCCAATCTCATTTCCAATTTCCTACAGTCCCTTTGCTTTCTAATTATTGCTATTTTTTCTTGTGCATTCTTATTTCTTTCTTAGATCATAAAATTTTATATTCTAATTGGAAAAAACAACTAAAATATCAAAACAAGACAAAAAAATGTTGCATGCTTGCTTTCTTTTGAAGTATTAGTGGAAGAGTGCATTAGGATCATTGTTTGATTTCAAATCTAAATTGATAGTTGGATGCTTGGTGTGCGTGAATTTTTTCTTTTAAAGTTTCAAAGAAAAGGAAAAAAGTCTCTCTCCCTCCCATAGCTAGAATTCATCAAAGTGAATCATTTACATTATCATCCTTGCATTGCTTGGTTGGGTCAAGAGTAAAAAAATCACAAAAGTTGCATCCGCTATCCTTGGACTTAAGAAACATCCATAAAAAGAGACTATGTAATATAAAATTCATTAGAAATTTTTATTTTTATAGTGAAGCAACATTAGATAGGCTTAGGGACGCATATTAGGATTGGAGATTAAACTCTCCAAGGCCACAAAAATGAAACTTAGGCATAATTAACGAATGTTAAATCCATCCTTGCAACTAGTATTTTGGGATCCTCCTCTAACATAAGAGTTAAGCATGAGGTCACATCGGGGCAAGTAGGGAGATTAACCCTCTATATGTTTTTTGGTGTTTGTGTTGGAGTTACTTCACACACACCTAGGATTTATTTTTCCTAAGTTTTTTCCTTGTTTATTAGTCATAATTAGTCATTATCCAGTCTCCTATAATTTAGGGGAGAATATTTCACCTGAAGAATATTCTCTTTCAGTTGACACTTCAGTTTGACTAGTTGAGTTGAGTTTAGATGCTGCATTGGTTTTGTCACCATGAAACATTGGGATCATCACCATGATAGTTCTATATTGCCTTGGTATCATCACCAAAGTGGCTCATTAGCCTTGATTCCCTAAGTTAAATCCTCACTACTCTTTGTTCAGTTAGTTAACTGAAGACTAGTTGACTAGTTAACTCAACTAGGTGGCAGTTCACTCCCATAACTGCCTGAGAGACTAGACTAGGTGGAAGTTCAATGCCATAACTGTTGGTGTGTGTCCAGATCACTCTAGACCACCACTATGGCGCATGGGTTATCCTCCAGTCAAACTCATTGATTTATACAGAGTATATCATTTGTAAATTATTCATTATTCACAACGGCTAATGAGAATTCTTTCATTCTTTCTCTCCTTCTTCTTCTTTATCAAATTATCTCTTCAAATGTGTGTATTATTGTTTAGATAGATATATTATGTGTAGTTTCAACACATTTACATGGTATCATAGATGATGGACTTCTAAGAAAAAACTACACCAAAATTATTTTCAGGTACAAAAGATTGAAGACAGCGGAAAGATGGAATTCCAAAAAGAATTCATTCTTACACCTTACAACTATTTTGCATGGAAGGAGAAAATAGCCATACATCTATGATATAGAGGGTTGTATAGGTTAACCATGAATACATATATAGATCCGACATCATCCATAGAAAAATCCAATTACTTAAATCGCATGGATGAGGCACTTGAAACAATTTGCAGTCTTATTTCTCTCGATCTCCTTTTTCACATATCTTCCTGTAAGACTCCCAATGAAGCCTAGAAAAAAATGGAATATCTTTTTGTAAAATAGGATGAGATGAGGGGACACATGCTGGAGGTGGATCTGCTCACATTGGATCCAAAAATCTTCGACAATATCCAAGATTTCTTTACAAAATTCAAGGATTTAATGTCGCAACTCAAATATTGTGGGGTTGATAAATCAGCAGAGGAGAAACAAATGGTTCTCACCATTCTCTCCAAGATTGGTTCTGAATTCTCTGTATTCATATCCACATTCTATACTGTCAGATTCTCCTCTGGAGCCACTTGGAAGATGCCTTCTCTTGAGGACTTTATTGAATCCTTGACACAAGAGAAAACCAAGCTCATCAACATGGGCACAATCAAAGGCCCAAGGGCACATGCACTGTTAAGCCCTAATATTGGCTCATTACCCCTTAATTGGGGCATATTAGATTAGTAATGCTATTTTATTTATGTCGGCTCTAGGCCATTAGTTTTAATTTAGATTAGTAATGTTATTTTAATTATGTCGGCTTTAAGCCATTATTTGTAATTATACCTCCTAATCTCCTATATATACCAAGGAGACATTTTCATTTTGAATCATCTTGTACTTGAACATTTAAGTGGGGTAAAAG
>ML785002.1:505805-536151 GCA_009831015.1 Picea engelmannii
TATTAGATTAGTAATGCTATTTTATTTATGTCGGCTCTAGGCCATTAGTTGTAATTTAGATTAGTAATGTTATTTTAATTATGTCGGCTTTAAGCCATTATTTGTAATTATACCTCCTAGTCTCCTATATATACCAAGGAGACGTTTTCATTTTGAATCATATTGTACTTGAACATTTAAGTGGGGTAAAAGGAGGTTGCCCCCTCGAAGAGGCTTATTATCTGAAATTATCTCTTTTTCAAGGCGTTGAGTACTTTCCTGAGGTTTTTATATGCTATATTGATGTTTGGTTCTTAACATGCACTCACTATGCATGATGGAAGACAAAAATATAAGAAATCTAAAAATAAATATAAACGTAAATCTCATGCACATCCGAAGAAGGAAGGGTACAGAAAACCCTTCACCGATGCCTCTCGATCCAAAAGGGAAAAGGGAAGAAAAGGGTAGAAATGCACGTACTGTCACAAAGGATTCCATTCAGAATCCACATGCATGCAAAACAAAATAGATATGATGTCTCAAATACTTCATCAAAACAACCTTGGAGATCGAATCCCCAAGGGCACAAAAAAGAAGAAGCCAGAAGATCCGAATTCCAAGAAAGGCAATTCTAGCCATGCCTTGATTGCCATCAACTCCTCTCCTGATGCTTGGATGATAGATTCAGAAGCATCACATCACATGGATTCCTTAGAAGAATTCTATTCTTCATTGGATGCATGCAAAGGTCTTCCTATTCTAATGGGGGACAACTCTTATGTCGAAGTCACCGACAAAGGAAGGATTGAACTCACCAATGGAAACTTTGAGAATGTGCTGCATGTTTCCAAGATTTCTATCAACCTTATCTTTGTGTATAAGATGACGAATTATGGCTCTGGAAATAAATTCATATTCACAAAAAATTCTATGGACATCTATGACATGCAAACCAATTCCATGGTTGCTACCGATGAGGTAAATCATCAGTCTAGATTGTATACTTTTTCTAAATTCATTAAACCTGATTCTGCTTTACTGCTTACTCATGCTGATGAAACTAGTAAGATATGGCATGAAAGGTTTGGACATTTGAATTTTAGATACATGCAACATCTTAGCAAGCACAAATTAGTTGATGGTCTACCAGACATCCATTTCTCCAAGGGAGTATGTGAGGGATGTGTTCTCGGAAAACACCCTCAAGAGAAATTTGGCAAAGGAAAATCTTAGCAAACTTCCTCACCTTTAGATCTGATCCAAAATGACCTCATGGGTCCTTTTTCACATCCATCGATCAGAAAAGAGAGGTTTGTTCTCATTTTTGTTGACGATTTCTCACATTTTACATGGATCTACTTTGTCAGGAAAAAATTCTGAGGTCTTTCAACACCTCAAAGATTTCAAATCCCTGGTTGAGATATAGTCCTGAAAGAAAATCAAAGTACTCTGAAATGATAACAGAGGAGAGTATCTAAATCATGAGATCCATAATCTTTTCCATGAGTCAGGGATTCAGTTGCAACATACAGTTCCCTACACTCTGCAGCAAAATGGAGTTGTTGAGTGGAAAAATAGATCTCTAAAGGAGATGGCATATTGCATGATGCATGCAAAGTCACTACCATAGAGATTATGGGCCAAAGAACTTAACTGTGCAAGATACATCCAAAACATATCTCCCCATAGATCTGTCAAGGATAAGACCCCCTATGAGGCTTCGAGTAGCCTCAAACCAGAAGTGACCCACTTTCGCATTTTTGGTTCACGTGCATGGGCCCGGTTTCCCTCTAAAAAGAGGAAGGAACTTGATCCACAGAGCACTGAGTGCATTTTTGTTGGATACCCTGACTGTGTCAAGGAATATCGACTTATTAATATTTACTCATATCATCTCATCATTGAGCGTAGTTTCCAATTCAAGGAAAGTTTCTCGTATGTACCTCAACAGCCACATGCAGACACCTTCAATATTCCACATGTTCGGGATGATGAGCATGTGCATGCCAACTCTTCTTCAAATGAGAGTTATGATTTAGAGGACTCAAATGATTCAGATTTAGAGTCAGTACAGTCAGATGCAAAGTCAGAGCATCCAGATGCAGTTGCAGAGCTAGAGTAGAGGCCCAAGTGGGCATAGACTACTCTTCAAGATGCAAGGGATCTCGTTGCTGATCCAGTCGATACTAGGAGGACTCAATCTAATTTCAAGGAGCCTCCTGTTTCACTCACAACCACTAAACCATTTCCCTCGAGGCATATTTTCTTGGTTCAGTCTTCTTGTTGGCATATTTACAGACAGAAGACAGAGTATTCTTGTTTTTCATTGATGGAAATATCAACATGATGAGAGTATAGTTGTTTATGAATGATAGCAAGATCAACAACGCGGTGATAATGGAATGGAAAGAACATAAGTGTAAGCTCAGGAGGAGGAGAAACAGTGATCGTTGGATCACACATCCTGAATTTTCGATGGCCATCAGATTTGAATTCATACAAGAGAAGCACGCAGAAGGGGAGAACAAATCTTAGATGTTGGATCTGAGCATCGAGGATCAACAGTCGTCGGATCCTATATAACTACGAAGAGGATAAGGCTGAGTACTATCCTCTAACTTCGCGAGATGTGAGGTCACAAAAAGATCACATTCATTGGCTATCCCAACATCATCAGAGCCATCAATTTGGAGGGATGCATGGTGAGAGACCAACATTTTGTTGACTCATAGGAGGGAAAGGAGCGTGGTGTCAAAACTCGCGATATGCAAAGTCACGAAACAATCCTAGTCATTGAGGATAGAGGACACATGGCGAGAGATTAGAATTTCACTGACTTGCACATTGGAGGAGCCAAAGGAATATGACACAGGAACTCGTGATATGTGAAGTTGAGAAATGATCTGTACCGTCATATCACCAAGGATCTGGACCGTTGATCTGATATGAAACATTTCAAAGTTTCACATTTTAGGAGTTTGGAAGAAACTCATGGCAAGAGGTCGTGATATGAGAAATCGTGAAACACCCTCGTGCTTGGCCCTTGGTCATAATTTGTGGTCACATCAGAGGAAGATATGTGAAGGAGCTAGCATTGCTAAGCTCCATTTCATAGTTTCTCATTTCAAGAGTTTGGAAGCAAATCACAACAGGAGATCACGATATGCAAAATCGTGAAATTACTTTATGTTTAGCATTCGGTCACAGCCAGTGGTCATATGGGATAAACGCGAGACCCTGCGGATGTAATCCAACGGTGCTGGTTAATTGGGAATTTGATCGAAGGGATATTGTTCCACCTCGTGGTGAATTGTTCAGTTAGGATTCAGTTAGTAGAACTGAATCAAAGTTCTTGGACGTTTGGAAATTCAGTTGCTAAAGCATTTTCCTTGGAGAATCGTGGTGTAACTAAATCAGTAGTATAGCATAAAAGGGAAATGCAATCACCGTGTGAGGTTGGTTGTTCTAATTGAAAAATGAGTTGAACTGTAAGAGAGGTAAAATTACAGTATGCGCAGTGTGAGATCAAACTCAAAGATGAGAAACAAAAGATGAACATACATAAGCAGAGAAGATTTACAGAATAGACAGAAGAAGAGCAGAATTGCAGAACAGAAAGAAGCAGACCAGATTTACAGAATAGAGAAGAATCGGTAAGAATTGATATATCTATATTGTTGATTATATAGTCAAAAATTGATAATCAGAGAGGTAGGGTGGTGCTAGGGAGGACTGTGGTCCTCTAGTATTCAAGTTGGTGCTTGAATATTGGAAGTTGTATCTTCCATCTAGTTGTGGCTAGAAAATAGGGTGGCAGGGTGGTGCTAGGGAAAACATAGAGTTTTCTGTATGCAATTTGGTGCTTGTATAATTCTAGTTGTTGCTGGAACATTCAGGAAGTTGATGCTTCCTTCTAGTGGGTGTTAGAGAAACCAAAGAGTTGGTTCTCTTAGCAAGTTGGAGCTTGTAAAACAGATGTAGTAGCCTCACATTGAGTTGGTGCTTAAAGATAGATGATGTACAAAACTTAAAAGACTGCCTATCATTCAAAGAACAAGAGGTTTTCTCCCTTTATGGGTTTCCTCATGAAAATTTGTCTCTGAGTATATCTTATGCATGATTGATGTTCATTATATATGTTGTTCATATCTTGTATAATATTGATGGTCACTTGGAGAAGATTGAAAAAATGTTTTAATAGACATAATATTGTTTAAGCATAGTAACAACTGATTCACCCCCCCCTCTCAATTGTCTTAGTAATTTCAACACTTCTGATCCACATTCTTATGGCGAGGCTACTGGAAATCTCTTTTGGGAATCTGCCATGCAGGAGGAGTACAAATCCCTCCTCGAGAACCAGACTTGAGATCTGGTTCCCCTTCCTTCTGGGAGGAAACTTGTTAGACGAAGATGGGTCTACAGGACCAAGAGTGCAGTGGATGGATAGATTAGTAGATACAAATCCAGGCTTGTTGCAAAAGGCTTTCAACAAGTTCATGGAATTGACTATGATGAGACCTTCGTTGTAGTAGCGAAGATGGATTCCATTCGATTGACCCTTGCCATTGCGGCAGCCAAGGGATGGGAATTCCATCAGATGGACCTGAGGAATGCATTTATTCATGGTGATCTCTTTGAGGAGATCTACATGGAGAAGCCCTAGGGATTTACGCATGACTCATATTTGGTCTGTTGACTGAAGAAGTCACTTTATGGCCTCAAGTAGGCTCCGAGGGCATGGTATGCCAAGATGGATTCCTACCTATTGTCATAGAACTTTGTACATTGTAAATCAGATCCAAATGTCGACATGCTCAGGATGGCTGATTCACTTCTACTTTTAGTTCTGTATGTCGATGATTTGTTGACCATCGGGTGATTGACTTCAGGGATTGTTGTAGTCAAGAGGATTCTACATGACATGTTTTTGATGATGGACATGGGCCTGCTACACTTCTTCCTTGGAATCAAGAGTAGTCAGGATGCATCAGGCATCAAACTGTCTCAAGCCAATTATGCACAAATCTCCTTGAGAGATTTCACATGACAGACTGCAAGTCTGCTCCAACTCCTTTCCTATCAGGAGTCAAACTTGAGGATGGAAAGGAGACTCCACTGGTTGTCAACACACTGTACATAAATCTAGTGGGGATTTTTTTGTATCTCACACACTCCAAACCAGACCTCTCATATGCAGTTTCCGCAATTTCTAGGTTCATGCATGAGCACCATCACCTTTGGGATTCATTATGCAGTAGAATATAGATTATATCTCATTGGGTTTATTAATTTTGACCGTGCTGGTGATAACATTGATCGCAAGTCCCCATCTAGTTACTCACTCACTCTTGGTTCTGAGCCTATCTGTTGGTTGACCAAGAAGCAAGCTTCCATTTCTCTATCTTTAGCCGAGGCAGAGTACAAAGGGGTAGTTAACATAACCATTCAGGATATGTGGCTACAACATTTTCTCACTGAGTTGGGCATTCAATTTCATCGGTCGATCGTCATCTGGTGTGACAATCAGAGCACTCTGAAGTTCTGCAGAGATCCACTTCAAAGGCAGTGGACAAAGCACATTGAGATTCACATGCATTATATCCAAGACTTAGTACATGAGGGGATCATCGACTTAAAATTCTATCCTTCAACAGAACAAACGAAATACATATTCACCAAGACCTTCACTGAGAAGAAATTCCATTCTCTGCGAAGTCGTCTCGGAGTGAAGGACACAGTTGCCTAGCAATTGTAGTTCTTCTTTTAACATACATTATACCTTGAGGGAGGGTTTTTCCCATGATTTTTTCCCTCTTTCCTCACTTTATTTTTATTGTATCTTTTGTACTTGGGTACCTAACATGGCCTCATTGCTGGGACCCAATCTTTATTTTCACCATAGTGATGTTCAGGGGGGGTGTTGGAGTTATTTCACACACACCTAGGATTTAATTTTCCTAAGGTTTTTCCTTGTTTATTAGTCATAATTATTCATTATCCATTCTCCTATAATTTAGGGGAGAATATTCCACCTGGAGAATATTCTCTTTTAGTTGACACTTTAGTTTGACTAGTTGAGTTGAGTTTAGATGTTGCATTGGTTTTGTCACCATGCAACATTGGGATCATCATCATGCTAATTTGACCTTTCCTTGGTATCATCACCAGCGTGGCACATTAGCCTTCATTCCCTAAGTTAAATCCTCACTAACCTCGATTCAGTCGGTTAACTGAAGACTAGTTGACTAGTTAACTCAACTAAGTGGCAGTTCACTCCCGTAACTGTTGGTGTGTGTCTAGATCACTCTAGACCACCACTATGGCACATTGTTTATCCTCCAGTCGAACTTATTGAATTATACAAAGTATATCATGTGTAAATTATTCATTATTCACAACGGTTAATGAGAATTCTTTCATTCTTTCTCTCCTTCTTCTTCTTTCTCAAATTCTCTCTGCAAATGTATGTATTATTGTTTAGATAGATATATTCTATGCAAGTTCAACACATTTACAGTTTGCAGTACTACTTTGATTGCTATATATATGGGGGTTTATTTGTTAACACCTTCAAATATTCATGCTTAGTTACCCTACCCTTACGTGCGGTTGGAACTACGATTGTTTGCCCAATCATTGATTGTGAGGTGGTATCATTAGTGACCTTTCCTAGGTAGACATAGAGGTGAATGCAGGTGGGATGTGCTTGTAGTACCTGGGGAATTTGTTCATTCATGGTCTCAGTTCCTCCAGAGGGTCCTCGTCTTAATAAAGGATACTTGCACAATGTTGATGTTGAGGGACTAGAGAGTTCTCAGCACCAACATCTCAACCTCTTGGTCAGCTAACAAAGAAGAGGCAGGAATGGTCACCCTATTTTATAGCCTAAACTTAAATACATTAGACCCTAACAATAAGTCTAAGCATGAAATCATTATTTTCCATTTTGGAAATATTAAATTTTTATGTGTTTTTGCAACTATATAATTTTGTTTATGTGCATGAGAAGTAAATTAGACTAAAGTTCTTGTAAACTAAATAAAAAAATTTAATAGTTAAAGAAAAATAAATATGGACAAACTTTGTATTTCGAAGATATTTGATTTTTGTGTATTTTTCCTTTACATTATTTTGTATTTTGTTTTTTTGTATGAAATGTTAAATTAAAAAAAAATAGTGAATAATGTAAGTGCAAAACTTAAAAAGAAAGTTAAACTAACTAAATCATGAGTTAAAAGAAAACCCTAAAGTTAGAAGAATTGGAATCTTTATTGCATGATCTTTTGAAATTATTCCATTTTTATATATTTTGTAACCATTGTACAATTTTTTTGTTTTCTTTTTCTTGAAATATAAAACAAAAGTTGAAAAAGTTAGTATGAAAATTGCTAAAATGAGAAACTCTAAAATGATTAATATTTACACGAACCTAATAAGTGAAATGAAACTTTTGTTTTAAATATTGTTGTTAATGAAAACATAAAAAGGATTGTACTTTGTTTTCTTGGTAACCTGTAAATAGTTAACCAAAATTAAAAATAAGTTTTTGGACAGGCATTCTCGATACAATTTTTGAGGAATATCCTAAGTATGGAGGATATGCACAACAACAGAAGAAGGATGAGAAGGAAGGAGCGGAGTGCATAATAAAGGCACATACAGGATTGAAGTGCGCAACAAAAGCATACTTAGTAGAGAATAAAGCATGAGAATAAAGAAAGAGAAGAAAACAGGTGAAAAGGAAGGAAAACAACTCAGCATGAAAAAACAAAAAAACATGCAAAAGAAAGAAGAACAATAGTTGAGAATGCAAAAGTAGCATGAAGAAACAAATGCAGGAAATACACGATCGAACAACAAGTCAACTTGAGTTGTAATGAGTTAGAATGAGTTGTAGTTGGGTTTTGGGGATAAACAAGTAAGGTTTTAAGCCCTAGAATCCATGTATAAATATGAACTGGATCAGGTAGAATAGGTTGTTGATAGTGAGTGAGGAGAGTGAGAGAATAGATTGAGAATGAAAGATTCTATGTCTGATTGTATAGGGAGAAGTTGTAGAGAGAGGCTTGCAAGATGGAGCGGCTAGGAAAGATGGAGAGAGAGATACCATGATATATCTATTGCAAGCATAGTGCACAAGTCTGAGACGATTACAAAAGGAAGAATAAAGAAGCTAGTCATTGTGGACGTAGCCCAAAGTTTGGTGAACCACGTTAATTACCGTGTCTTCTTGTATTTTTATGTGATTGATCATGAATGTTATCTTTCTTCATATTAGATTAGATGTGTTTATTATATGATCACTGCACAACAATTATGATTTTTACAACAAATAATTTATGTTGCAATCTACAGTATAATGGTGCTATATAACTGAATTCACCAATTAATCAAGGAATAACACATGATAATGGACATAGAGTAGATAAGTAAGAATGAATAAGGTGATCACCTCCCATTCCCTCACTACTATAGAAACTTGGTTCCTGCAACCCTAATAGATGCCTCGGGTGAGACTTCACTTGCATGCAGGTGATGTTGAAAGGGATGGTGTCTTAAGGGTTTTCTTGGTTAGATAATTTGAACCTAGGTTTTGAAAATCACATGCCAAGAAATGGTTCCATTGTCGAGACCCGAAAAATGTGATTGAGGGAATGTTTTGGAGGTCGACTAAGAAAGAGATCTCAAAATGGCTAGAAGGGAAGGAACGAGAATTTGATCGAAAAGAGAATAGAAATCTTGGATGAGTGACAAACAATGGATGCAAAGGTACGTGTACACAGGGATGCATGATATTTTCTTTGGTGAATTTTTTATTGTTTTGATTGAGTGGTTATAAATATTAGTGGAGAATATTGTAAGGTACCGAACCGCAACACTGAGGAACTAGAATCCAAAGTTGATAAGGAAGTTGAATTTTGTAAGTAATAAGACTCCACATGAAATTGATTTCTAGTTGGAAAAAATATTAGGATGTTATATTACAGAGTTTGCAGTGGATTGTACCCAATCATACAATGTTGTAGAGAGGGATTTCTTCAAAGGTCTGCGAGGAAGGTTCGTGAAATCATTGGGTACGTGGAAAAAGATGTTTTTTTGCCACAAGTACATGATGACAATGGAATCTGATTGCTAAGGGGATTTTTTCACATAGAGAAATCGAAGGATGACAAGAGGATAGACTGTTGCAGGGAAAATCCACCTATATTGGGTCTAGGTAAAGGTAGAGTGATGACTTCCCTTAAAATATTGTTCTACCCTTAAGCTACCCGAAAACCATCTAAAAAAAGTGACGATAGAGAGGAAAGAGGGTTAATGGGTGCACCTTTAGTACTTACGGTTGGCATAGACCTCTTTCGATTGTTGTCACCTCCTAGATCGTGGATCTCCTCCCAATGTTGACCTGCAAAATATTAGGAACCCAATGCTACAACATATGCAATCTCTACTGATCACTTTCAAAGTTTAGACATATATATAAATGCATAAATCAACAAAAGCATACAAATATAAGATTTTGGGAGAAGGACAAACTCTTTTATTAAATTTCAAAAAAAAAAGGATTACAACCTTTGTCGGCAACTGCTCCATGAACTAGGTTCGGTCTCCTCTGTCGTGGCTCCAAGTGCATCAATCCCATGTTAGCTTCTCACAACCAACTTATCACCAAGGGAATGAGCAAGGGTTGCATAAGGAGAAAATGTTAGAGGGGAAGGTTGGGGCTAAAACTCATAATGGGATGCAAAACTTGGGCTAAGAAAGGGAAGGGATGTTTGCATAGTTTTCTTATTCTCTTGCTTATGTTCCTAAATGACACCCAGAGACCTATTTTTATATGATAAAAATATGGTTATTCGGTTTGGGGATGGGCTACAAGGGGTAAAATGGTTAGGAAACCGTCCATAGCCCGTAAACTCTGCCAAATTACATGCAATTTTATATTTTTTGCAACTTTTGGAGGTAAAAACGGGCTATCTAACATTCAACATGCGTATGTACGCGGGATCAATAGCATGAAACATGTGTGTGTATGCATGTTATTAGTTCAGCAGGGTGCGTACACTCTTCAAAAAATGGTTTTTTTAAGAGGAAGCCTCAACAGTATTTTGGCAAAGTATACAAAAGGAAGGGCCAATGTCTTTTATGCACATATAAGGCATTTTGGACTATAATAGATGCCCCCTAATGTGTGAGGTTAGAAGAGAAATTGATGGCCGAAATACATTACAATATATTTACCAGTGGGAAGGAATGAAATTGAGTGAGCCCGAGATGAGTGTTCGTGAGTGTGCCATTTGCAAAACAATGATAAAATCTCTGAGGCAGGCATACCCATGCTTAGGATGAACCAAGCATGGATTCCAATCAAGTACACTATAGATCCATGTCATATAAATGCCTATATAAAGTGTAGTCGCGAAAAATGTTGGCCCTTGACCAAGTTTTGAGGAATACTTGGTCATATTTGACCGTTTTTGGGACTTCGACAGCCTGTCGAAGACAAAGCTCAAAGTGAAGAAGAAATTACGGAAGATAGACCTCCTTTTTGGGATTTTGGGTTAATGTAATTGGAAAGGGATGTCGGCCCGTGGGTTTACCCATGCTTAGGCCCACTTTTGTAATGTATAAATAGAAGGATAGGCAATGTAAGAAGTAGTAGATGTGATTGCTTAGTGCAATTGGTAGTGCATCTATGTGATGTTGAATAAGTACTTTGTGTGAACTGTGTAAGGCTTGCAAGGATAAGTGCAAGTTAGTGTGAGGTTTCTATAGAAAGCTAAGTGTTGTAATGCAAGGAAGAGGGATCCAACAAGCTGCATAGATCTTTTGTCCTATGTGAAGAAGGGTTTTGGAGGCTTTGTGCTTGTAATAGATTGAAGACGATAATAAAGAATAATATCTTGTGGACGTAGCCCCAGGGTGGGGGTGAACCACCTAAATCTGTGTGTTATGCTATGGGCTTTGGTTCAATGTGTTTATCTTTCTTATGCTATGTTCTTTGATATATCCACTTATGCTATGTGTTTCTTAGATATATATGATTTTTAGATCTGATGTGTATGAGGATTCTTAGTGATGATCTACTAGATCTGATCTGGGTTACTATGGTTAGATGTTGAATTATTGTAAATATGAGTATTCACCGTGAAGCTCTGTGTTGTCTGTGAAGTATAATAAGGGTTGAATATTGATGAATGATCGATGCTAAGTTATCTATAAATGATATAATCATAGATCTGTGTCCAAACTAAGGTTGCATACACCTGAGTCTTTCAACCACCCCTGCCCCTACCACGGGTGAGACTTCATCTGCTTCACAGGTGTTCCTGAAAGGGCTGAAAGTTAGGGATTTGTTGGTGCGCTCTTGAGCATTGAACCCTGGGTTTGCCCCTGTGCCAACAAATGGTTCCGTTGCCAGGACCTGAAACTATGATTGTCGGGAACTGAGGAAGAAGAAACTGTGTGCAAAAGAAAGCTCTGTAGATCTATTTCCCTAGTGCGCAACTTTTTACTCGACCTGTGAAGCTTTGTGCCAGGAATAAGGTTAGATCTTAAGAGAGAAAGATCAGATCTGAAGAAAAGAAGTGAGATATGAATGCTCTATGCTCTAAGAAAAGTAAAAGTGGAAATTTTTGAAAGAAAGAGGTAAGATCTGTAGAAAAGAGGTAAGATCTGTAATTTTTGTGCTCTAATAAAGGTAAGAATAGTTAAAAGTTTTTAGATCTCAAAACTTTGTGCTCTACAAAAGTAAAATAAGTGAATTTTTTTGTTTCTAGAGTATGGATCTAGGTATGTTTGATAGATTCTATCATAGCTTGAAAACTAGGGCATTAATAGATGAAAGAAAGTTTGATATGAATAGATCTGATAAGAATAATGATAGATATGTTATACCTATGCATAGAAAGAATGTTTGGACTAACAAATGGATGCAGGATCCTAGAAAGAATTGTTTGCAGGCTAGCTACCATGATCCTGGTGCGTAGTACAGAAGAAGTTGTGGATCATTTAAGAGAAAGAGAGGATTGACCCTATGTTACAGTTGCAGAAAATCAGGGCATCTAACCAAGGAATTCCCTGGTGGAAAACCCAGTTATCTTTGTTGCAAAGATTTGGACCATGAAGTATTGGATTTCCCTAGAATGATTGCTAATATTGAAAGAATGAATCTGCATGAAGAAACCCTAAGATAGCCCCATAAATAGTAGAACCCCAGAAATAATCAGAAAAAGTATTAATACAGATGAAAGAAACTATGAATGGGCATAAAGACGTCAGTTTATTAGAAATTTTCAAAGAAAAAGAGAAAATCGAAGTAAGAATATGAGACTTTGACATAGACTATGTTTTGTATGAGGAAACACAGGTGAATATTATGACAGAAAGAACTTGGGAAACCCTGGGGAAACCTGCTATGATTCCTTCATTAGGAGGAACAAGCTTGTTTAAAGGAAAATTGGTAACCCTATGTGGAAGGATTACCCAAATATCTCTGAGCATCAATGGAACATCGGTAGAGGAAGACTTTGAAGTTATCAAGTTTATTGATAACAACACCCCATTTTCGGCTTTGTTAGGAAAAACCTGGATTGAGAAAGACCAGATCCGAAGAAATGAAGAAAAGGAAACCCTAGGAAAGAAGAAGCAAGACCTAATAGATTTTATGACTAGAAATATCGCCTACTTGATGGAAGAACAAGGTAACATATCGAAGCTATTTGACACCAAGGACTTGGATGTCAAAGTTGTAAGAACACTAGAAGAACCACAGAGGACTGAAATGAATGCTCCATATGATGAAGAAGTATTTCCCTTGAATCCAAAGAATGAATATCGACAGCGCAAAGTGACTATGTCTGAAGAGGATAAGAATCATAATGGGAAAAGGATCACCGAGATGAAGCTCAATGGGAAAAAGGATAGAAATCCAAGTAAGAAGAAATCCCAGATCGAAATACTATAGAAGGTTCTATAGGGAGCCCCATAGAAGGAAACATTGCAGCATTTGAGCTTTGCCGAGATAGCAGAACAACAACATAGGGCACTTCGTCGTGGCGAAGCAATATAGATATTGGAAGCTGATATAACCATTCAAATGCTACTTCGAATGGGTCGATGGCTCACTAATAACCCATTAGACCATGCCATAATGGAGAGAACAAGAGTTAATGAAGCTTCATACCTGTTGCAAGAAAACCATTACTAAAATTCCTATATATCCCGTTGCGCCATGACTGAAGAACACTTTCGCCAATTGAGAATTTTGACCTTGCATCCTTGATGAAGATTGTCCAATGATCCTTGTGAAATTACCTTCTACCCTATTACAGTACCTACACTACTTTGAGAACCTAAGATATTGATCCTGAGTGTATATGTCCGACGAATTTAGTGCAACTGAAGAATATATAAGAGAGGTACTCGCTAGCCTCAAATTTGAGAGAGTCATGTCGGAGAGAGGATTGTCTACAGGTTTATAGGCATCATCGACGAGAGGAGTGAAAGCCCCCCCATTGACTGCTCGAGCAGGAACATCTCGAGCTGACGTAGAAAGAAGAACCAAACATATAGACGATTTGGCCAACACAAATTTGGTTCCATCCATCCTACCTGCTTACATACCACCTCTGAGCAGTGTGATCAACAGAGATAGTGTGCCTAGAGAATTGGAGTACACTCTAGTCACCACGTACCTACCAAAAGGGGTATGCGCAGTTCACGTAGATCAAGACAAGGTTGCAACAATGAATTTTAGTGACTTCAACCTAGTTGACCAGAAGGTTTATTGCATGCTCGCTCCTTGTAAATATATGATGAAGACAAAGGAAAATAATTCAAATATCATCCCTCAGCAATGGATGATGGACCTCGCGTAGTCCACTCTCCTCAACGTTATGAAGATACCACACTTTGACAGACACCAGGAGGTGAATTCTTGTGTGAAGCTGCTACAGGAAAGTTATCATGGAGGATATTTATGGTTGAACCATCGCATAATAGTTGATCCAACGCTGATCACCCAGATCATTGGGCTTAGCATGCAAGGCCCTGATCCCCACGATTACTATCTTGGAAAGACCGCATATCGCGCTCTTGCTCAGAACATCAAAGAATCCTATGGCGATGTTGAGAAGGACACACGAGGCTACAAGGTAGCTTCTATTGAAAGTGGCGCAGTGCGCCTCGCTAGTCAACTAATCACAGGGAAGTTGGTATGCAAGAATTGACCCCTGCAAGTATCCGACTTTGTAGTCGACCTCTTAGGGAAGTGCGCAGAGGGAGTACAGATGAACTTGGTGACGTACCTTGTGAATCAACTAGAGATTGAATGCAGAGAAGCCCAGGATTAGGGGCATGAATTCCATTTTAGTTGGCTCTTAATACTTATAGTTTTCGTTGCATGGGAGCTACCGGGAGGTGCAACCTTCTCGGACATCGACCCCTTCGAACCATTGGCTGTGAAGTTTAGTACATTGTGGTACTCGAACCATATGAACAAGTAGTGGCAGTCAAATGTCATTTTCCATACCTACTACACCTAGTTGAAGCTCGCCATCCAGTCCGAGCCACGCATGACCCCAAATACTTTACATATGTTTAGACCCTTGATTAAGTTCAACGCGGACTGCCATTTCATATATATTACAGTATGTGCTGATGAGCACAAGGAACAACTTGAATCTTATTATAAGCTTATAGAAGACGACCTAGAGGAGATCACCTATGAAGGGTCAGCAGACCTCCTTATTTCAACAGACCCCATGGAAATGTTCAACATCGACAGCCCAGAAGCTGCACATAATACACTTGGGCCCAGTAAGACAAAGAAAACAAAGAAGACAAAGAAGGATGAGGAAATCCAAGATGTAGACAACAGATCTGTAAGAACCGCATCCATTACACTAGAGCAAGGAGGTAATGGAGAAGACTTAGAGGAATTCGAACAGAGGCCAAGAGACGAAGTAGAGATCATAAATAAAAGGAAGGGTTCCCCTCTAGAACCTTCCTCCTGAAAGAAATCAAAAGCACCCGTGACTAAGTTGAAGACCATGCTCACTCCAGATGACTTCAGTTTTCTCATCGCAACTATGAATGAAGTCATATAAGAGATAATAGAAAAGTAGGAATCTAAGAAAGAGACAATGTACAACAGAATCGAGATCAAGCTCCAAGGAGTACAACAAGCTCTCCAGTCTAGTCGCGCAGTCTCCTTTGTGGCCCTGCTAGAAAGAACAACAAAAGAGGGAGATGAACCAGTTCAAATCCACAAGATTGCTGACATAGTTGAATTATGCCTTTGGAAGGCACAAGAAGAAACAACACAGGCCACCCAGGCCTTAAAGCAAGCACAGGAGGAAATCATCGAGAAACACCGAGCTACGCAACAAGAGAAGGACACTATCCAAGTGAAATTTGAAGAAAACAGAGAGAAGATCCAAAAAGAGAATGAGCAGTTGCTCGCAAAGAAGATTGGTATTGAAGAAGCAGTCAACAGAGCATTTCACTCTGTGACCGGCTTAGAACAGAAGGCAGAAGAACCCATAGAATTCCAAGTGATGAAGCTTGTTGAAGTTATTCAGCAACTTCAACAAAGAGTTGTGGACTTAGAGCTTCACACCATACCAAAGGACCCCATAAGAAGTGCATGAAAAACAAGAAATAACTTCCCAGAGCACCGTAGAAAGGATTAAAGCACTCATTGAGGAATGCAAATAGTTAAGTAGCAGAAGTGCGCAGATCTATGATAACCTAACCAAGAACCTTCAATTGCATAAATTGGAGTCGCAGCTCCAAGAGGCAAAGTACGAAGCCAGAAAGCTATAGGTGTAGCTGAAGGCCCTATCACCCGTAGAGAGAATGAAGAGGTTTCTAGAGCAATGCATAGCCCAACAACAAATTCATACGCTTCAAAGTAAAGTAATGGAAGTCTCTCAACAATTTCAACCAGTGCAAGAAAAGGCATGCCAACTGTTCATTGAAGTTGAAAGCCAAGGAGTAGAACTTGAATAGGTTGTGAATACAATATAATAGTGCCTAGAAGGGCCAGTGAACGAGGCACTCATCTAGGAGTTCATCGAGTAAGAGGCAGTAGCAATGTGGCAGGTTGAAGCAGCTCGAGCCAAGATCGAGGAATTCGAAGAAGAATTGGTCAGACCTAAGTGACTCGAGATGAGTCATAAGTGTGTGTTGGGGGCCTATTGGCCCTTGACCAAGTTTTGAGGAATACTTAGTCATATTTGACCATTTTTTGGACTTCAACAGCCTGTTGAAGACAAAGCACAAAGAGAAGCATAAATTACAAAAGATAGACCTCTTTTTTGGGTCCTTTTTGGGTTTTTGGGTTAATGTAATGGGAAAGGGATGTCGGTCTGTGGGTTTACCCATGCTTAGGCCCACTTTTGTAATGTATAAATAGAAGGATAGGAAATGTAAGAAGTAGTATATGTGGTTTCTTAGTGAAATTGGCAGTGCATCTATGTGATGTTGAATAAGTGCTCTTTGCGTACTGTGTAAGGCTTGCAAGGCTAAGTGCAAGTTACTGTGAGGTTGCTATAGAAAGCTAAGTGTTGTAATGCAAGGAAGAAGCATCTAGCGAGCTGCACGGATCTTCTGTCCTATGCAAAGAAGTGTTTTGGAGGCTTTGTGCTTGTAATAGATTGAAGACGATAATAAAGAAGAAGATCTTGTGGACGTAGCCCCAGGGTGGGGGTGAACCACATAAATCTGTGTGTTATGCTATGTGCTTTGGTTCAATGTGTTTATCTTTACTTATGCTATGCTCTTTGATATATCCACTTATGCTCTGTGCTTATTAGATATATATGATTGTTAGATCTGATGTGTATGAGGATTCTTAGTACTGATCTACTGGAACTGATCTGGGTTACTATGGTTAAGTGTTGAATTACTGTAAATCTGATTATTCACTGCGAAGCTCTGTGCTATCTGCAAAGTATAATAAGGGTTGAATATTGATGAATGATCGATGCTAAGTGCTCTGTAAATGATATAATCACAGATCTATGTCCCAGCTAAGGTTGTAGACACCTGATTCTTGCAACCACCCCTGCCTGTACCTCGGGTGAGACTTCATCTGCTTCACAAGTGTTGCCAAAAGGGCCTGTAGTTAGGGATTTGTTCGTGCGCTCTTAAGCATTGAACCCTGGGTCTACCCCTGTGCCAACAAGAAATACACAATGGATCTACATCTCAAAATAATATGAAGATATGCAAGTACAATATAATATGCATCTTCAAGAAGCATCAATGCTTGTGACTGGAGATGAGGACTTCATAGCTCGAGCAACAACTTCAAGATCTTCAAAATTCAGGTAGGAGTACAATAAGAGTGTAAGAACCACTACCCTGATGTCTTTGACATGTTTTCAAGGAAATAATGGAGGATATTAATCATCAGGCACATAACTTCATTGATTTTGAATCCAAACTTGATTGGATTCTCGGGATGGATGACTCATGAAAGTCAAGATATATACTATAGAATGGGAGAATTAGGTTGGATAAAAATTCCCTTGGACAAAATCATGACGAAATGATGAGACTTGGGAAACATAATATTGACATAAGTCTGTGATACAGGAGGTATCGTAAAATCTCCATATGTTTGAAAGAGTAACCAAACGAAGGAGGACACATCTCTATGTAATGACAAAAGATTCCTAAGGTCATACTTAGATCCCTAATGCTTGGAGAACAAACAAAAGGATGTTCTTTGTCCAAGGGAGACTATCTTGCTGCTGATAAAAGAGAATGTATATCCCATCCCCTCTTTTTGGAATATTTGATTTTTTTGTCTTTTTCAAATTTTTAACGAGCTTTAAAAGGAATAAAAGAATGCTACGTTACAAAAGAGGAATGAGTATCGTAGTCAATAAAACTAGTTCCAAGCACATGGAACATAGTGATGCTCAGTGCAAAGAGACATGTGCAAGATAAGGACACTCGGGAAAATTCCTCCATGGGTCAAGGTGTCAGATCATGAGGGAAAAAGTGTTGCAAGGATTTCATTTAAGGAATGCTCTGAAGGTTAATTTAATAGAAACATGAAGCCGACATTACGCCAAAGATGGAAGGATGAGACATGATATGTGATTAGGCATGAAATAACAAGACTCCTTCCGTGTTGAGTTTTACGAGCCTAGAGAAGGTAATCTCGATGGTTTTTCACGTTTAGAGAATCTGAAAAACACTAAAATAAGACTCTAGAGTTCATTTTTCATAATTATTCTAGTCGATTAAAAAAAGGGTTAAACTTATAATGAAAGGATGTCTCTTCAAAACCATTTTAACAAGTGTGATAGAAACAAGATCACTCAACTATATTTTCAATTTTAAGGAGTCTCAAAAGAGCTTAACTATGGACTCACAACCTTTCTCTAAGTTTAGTCTCCTTAGAATGAAAAAGTATAAAATATAACTTAGGAGAACTCTCCCAGAGAGACATGTCTCCCGAGGTGTGCCTTTTTTCTAGATAATCTATTGGTTGAAAAAGGGTTAAACCTATGCCAAATAGATATTCTTTCCGGACCAATTAACGAGTGTGAAAGGAACAAGGTCACTCGACGATATTTTCATATTTAGGGAGTCTGAAAAGAGCTTAACTATGGACTCTGGGGGGGGGGTTCCTTTTTCATAGATAATCTCCAAGGCATGAAAAATAGATAAACCAAAACCAAGGAGAATGGCCCTTTTTCAAAGTTTAGTGCCTGAAAAAAGGTTAAACTTACGTCTGAGAATACTCACCTATTGAACCAAAGCTCCTAGGGAATACCTTTATTTGTAAATTAACCATCTAGACCAAAAAAGGTATAAAATATCGTTGGATAGATGTTCCTTCAAATTTTAGTTTGACGAGCATGAAGAGAAACAAGATCGCTTGGCCATATTTTCAATTTTAGAGAGTCTAAAAAGGGCTTAAAGAAGACTCTAGCGGGGCCTCTTTTCTTAAGTAACCTGTGTTATCACATATAGTTTTCAAGGGCAGTAGGTCGTCCAAGTCCATGGTCTTCACAAGAAATGTTGAAGCACAACATTCAGAACAATCCATTTCGGGCTTGAAACACAAGCAAGCACAGAGGCTCGATTTAAGAATAGTTCTGATTAGCGGCTCTCAAGCGATCGAGATTTAAAATTAAATCAAGGATTAATTACTAGACATAGGAGCCGAAGTCCCGAAGAGAATCTGAGCCACTGAAGGATGCAAACATGCTTCAACAGATCTCACACTTCAAAATATTTACTTCAGAGCATTGCACGAGCAAGAAGAAGAAAAATCTCGAAGCCCAAACTCCTGAAGTAAATCTTGGCCATCCAAATATAGAGGACACGTGGAGGCAGATCCCTCACTTTGGAAGATTTACTTCAGAGGATTGTAAGAGTTGTTCATTGAAAATTCCTGAAGAGCTGAAGCCCAAACTCCCGAAATATATCTCGACCATCCAAATCAAGAGGACACACATCGCCAGATCTCACACTTTGGAAATTTGGCACTTCAGAGGATTGTAAGAGATATGCATTGAAAAGACCCGAAGCCTGAAATCCCAAAGTAATTGTGAGTCATTGATCTTCACAGCATGAAGCCGAGTCCATCCAAGAGTGGTGCATGGAAACAAAAGTGGGGCTTTCCCAGATCGTATATCATGAACAAATCAATGGATCACGTGTATTTGACATGTCAAAATTGCATGAGAATTAGTCGCTAGGCAGAAGCCCCGGAGTTGCATATCAAGCATCACGCATCCTTCTCCATCAGATGGTCAATATTTAATTCAGGAATCCAGACTTCAAGAGTTTTATCTCCTCCCCTCTCGCTTTCATCCGGATCGTTTTCTCTCAAAGTCCAAAGACCGCTGCCATGTGTCCATCCAAATCTAACGGTGGTATTTTTCTTTAGGACTTTGGGCTTTGGGATTTTCATCCTCCTCACTCCCGTTTTCATCTAGAATGTTTTCTCTCAGAGTTAATAGGTCCTTGCTACGTGTCCTCCCCATATCGATGGTCATCATTCACTTCGGAGCTCTAGCTTTACATGCATATCACCCCCAAGCTCTAAAGTGACAAAGTACATGGAAGTCATCAGTTCAGATATGTGGTGCTCTTGTCAGTCATGACACCTAGAATTCATATGGCAATGAAATGTGGCACCCAGTCTAGGCACATTTAGGCATATCATCCGTTTGTTTCCAAGTGACATGTGTCACCTCTCTTTTCATGACACGTTAGTGTAGTGTTGTTAGACCACCACGTTAGATCATCCTCTGGGAAGTCTTCTTGTTCAGCACCAAAGGTAGCGCCATCTCTAAGCACGGTTAGAATGACCCTAAAGTTGGTAGGCGGATAAACTTCAACGATGGCGCTAAATTTAGCAGGTGTTCCCAGATCACAGATCGAGATCAGATCAACAACCACGTTTCATTGCGGGGATGAAACATGCTCAAACGATAAAATTATCGAGCAGTCCTGTAATTGAAACCATGGTATAGAGAAAGAGATATGTGGCATAAGGTGGTGGATTGCAGGCTCAAAAGTAGTGTGAATCCAAACCTCCTTTGATGGCCCCAAAATCATGTGCTCATATAGCATCAAATCTGAAAGAAGTGTGTGGCATCCCTTTAGGTATTAAGCCTCATCCCGGTCCCAATGAAGGATTAGTTAATGAAAAAGGAGTGGTGGTTGGAACCTCAACTCACTCCATAAATAGAAGGCGTGGAGGGTCTGTCTGTGGAGACAGAGCTGTCATCCCGAGGTACAATGGTGGACGATTTTTCCTACAGGCCCATGCTAAGCTGAATTTGTGTCTGACATGAGGATACACGCATAGTCTAATAGAAGAAGGCGTAGATGAAAGGATTTGAATGCAATGGCCAGATCACACTCCTGGTAGTCATGGATTGATCTGAGTATAAATCGATCAGTTCAATATTTTTTTAGGGTCATCGGATGGTTGAGTAGAGCTCCCTACTGTGTAATTTTGATGCCATAATTGTTCTTTGGTTATGTATCAATGTTGAGACTTTCGTATTAGTAGAATTCATCTTCTTTCATCTCTTTGTTTAAAACATGTTGAAACACTTGGGCAAGGAGGATCTAGTCGAGGGTTGTGGTTATATTGTAATGTAGGTTTGATTACAGTATTGTTGTGACTAGTTTTAGTTAGCTTCTTTGTTATCTTATTTCCCCTTGAAAGGCTTAGGCATGGAGGATCCAGTCGAGTTGTTGTAGTTGCATGGTAATTTAGGTTTGATTATTATGCTGTTGTGAAACATTTGAGTCTCTGAAACTTGAGTTCAAGAGTGCTTTTGGGCTTGAGTTTTTCTTCACCCAGTTGCTTGAAAGCTAGGTGATCATAGCAATCTTGTTTACCTCTCTCACCAAGTCTTCCTTCTGATCACACTTAAACTCAAATCATTGACTAAATTTAATGAGGACCTCACTTCCTTGTGCATTGCTTGTCCAGTTTATGTGTTTAAGTCATTCTTGTACTAAGTTTCATCCATTTGACCTCCACTCACAAAACCAACATCCCCCAAACATTCTGATGGGTACTAGGATTATCCTCTTGAAATCTGAGGGTGACTCTCAGTGCTAACATTCTTGGCACCATTGTCGGGGAATGAATTGAAGACATTTCCCTGGGATTGAACAAAAAATATATTTTGATTCTGAAGGTGCATTAGAAATAGATAACTTGAAGATTGCAACTTGCACCTGGCAACTCCATTGTTTTAGTTGTGTCTCCCAAAGGAAGACACATGAGGTATACTCCACATCTACCTCTAGAAAGCACCTGAATCTGACCTGGATAAGATTATCAAGAAAGGAAATGTTTCTCAAGAAGGATTTTAGTTGTTGTTCCATATTGAAAATCTCCCTGGGAAGAATGACATTGCAGAGATCCAGTTTTAGATGGTGAACTAAAGATGGACACATTATTCTGACTGCTCATATTTCACCATGGTGACTCCACTGGATTGAAATGGAAAATATTTTATCTCAGAGGTATTCTTTCTGTGATTTTTCAAGGATAGTTGGTTTCCCTAATCTAGATCCTAGTAGAGATGAATGTGAAAGTAGCCTTCCTAAATTTCGAGGAGAAGAGTGGGAGGAACCAGCTGAAAACTTGCTGAATTTTCATTATTTTATTCATCAACTTCATATCATGCATGAGGATGTTCATATTAATCTTTTCAGGTTTTCATTAGAGGGGATTGCTTGCAATTGGTGTAGATCTCTTCCAGTTGCAAGTATAAGCTCTTTGACAGGCTTTCATGCAACTTTTAATTCATTTTGCAAAGAGTATTTTCTAGCCGAGCATCTTTTTGAGGGATGTTGTGATGATTTTTATTTTCTCCATAAAGATTCTTCTAGTCATGAAAACCAGATTTGTGATGAAGCATCTATTGTGGAAGAAATCATTTTCCATGAAGATCATGAGGTGTTGAATGATATTCATTATGATAGAAATAACATAGAAATGTTTGACATCATATTAGATGTATTTGTTGTTTTAAATGTTCATGAATATCAAAATCTCTCTTTTGAATATTTTGATGACGAAGATCAAGTGCATTCAACAATAGATATTTCTCCTGACTGCGATATATGATAAGCTAGTTAAAAGAACTAGGGAAGAGTTCTCTCAGTTTTTTCCTAGAGTTTCATATTTGAAGGAAGAAGTTGTTTTCTTCTCTTATGGAGAGAATGCAGATGATATTTCTGTTCTTGAAACAATTTTTTTTGGAAGCCCTTCTTATGATGAAGAAGTTGTTTCAAATGTTGACCAGGAACAACCATTTTTTGATGAATATCCCAGTGAAGATGACAAAGAGCAGAGTTTTTTCATGGATTCTTTGGAACCTCGTAGCATGGTTCCTGTATATGATGATTATGAATCTGATCCTTGGGAGGGCCATGGAAGAGAAAAGGAAGAGATAAATGTGCATCTTATCTCATGTCCCGCACTTGTAAATGAGAAAATATCACCTGGGATTAGCCAACCTGCATCAGTACTTTATCTACCTGTACACTCTGAGAACACTAAACAACATGCGAGAAATAATGAAATAAAGGAGGTAATTTCTTACTACTTTAGCGTGCCTTATTGCAAATTTTATAACCTTGTGGAGTTATATATGGAGTTGAGTTTTCCAAAAGCATTGGAGCCTGAAAAATTATTCATCTTATCATCATTTGGGGGTATGGTAAGTGTTCCAAAACATGTTTTCATTATGATTTCATACTTCATTTAACTTTTGTGGATCATTTGCAGTGAAAAAAATAATTATATTACCAAACAATCCGAGTGGCTATGGTGGGAGTTTTCTTTCACCTAGCACATTGTAAAAATTCAGTTAGTCAAGGATTGTACATAAATAAGCTCTTCCTGGAGCACATGTGTTTTTTTTCTTTTTGTAAGTAGAGTAGTGTACATGTCAACTTGTTTTCCTCAACAATATGTATTTGAGCTCGACTCCACAACCCAACAACTAGGGAACTAGAAATGCACGTTCTTGGCAGCTCGCGGAGAGCATGTCAGCCTGTGTGGAGCCAAATGTTATCACATATAGTTGTCAAGGGAAGCATTTCATCCAAGTCCATGGTATGCGCAAGAAACATCCAAGCGAAACATTTAGAACAATCCATTTCAGGCTTGAAACACAAGAAAGAAGACAAACTCAATTTCCAACAATTGAGATCCCATGAATAGTTCAGATCGATGGCTCTCGGACGATTAGGATTTCAAAGTAGTGCAAGGATTACCGACTAGAAAGAGGAGATGAATTCATAAATTAAATATAATCCATTGAAGGTTGAGGACATGCGTCAACAGATCTCACACTTCAGAAGATTTACTTCGGAGGATTGCGCGAGCAAGAAGAAGAAAACTCCCGAAGCACGAACTCCCGAAGTAAATCTCGGCCATCCAAATCCAGAGGACACGTGGAGGAGATACCTCACTTTGGAAGCTTTACTTCGAAGGATTGTAAGAAATTTGTGTTGAAAATTTCCGAAGAACCGAAGCTCGAACTCCCAAAATAAATCTTGGCCCTCCAAATCAAAAGGAAATGCATCGCCAAATATCACACTTCGGGAATTCAACACTTTGGAGGATTGTAAGAGCTATGTATTGAAAAGGCCTGAACCCTGAACTCCCGAAGTAATTGTGAGTCATTTATCTTTGGAGCAAGAATTAGGTTCCATCCAAGAGCGACGCATGGCAACAAAAGTGAGGCTTTACCAAATCGTAGATCGTGATCAAATCAACGACTCACATGTATTCAACATGTCAAAATTGCATGAGGATTACTGGCTGGGAAGAAGCCCCAGAGTTGCAGATAAAGAGTCACGCATCCTTCTCCATCGGACGGTCAATATTTACTTCAAGAATCTGGAATTCAAGAGTTTTAGCTCCTCCCCTTTTTCTTTTATCCGGAGCATTTTCTCCCGAAATCCACAGATCGCTGCTGCATGTCCATCCAAATCTAACGGTAGTAGTTTGCTTCGGGAGTTTCAGCCTCCTCGCTCCCATTTTCATCCAAAATTGTTTCTCGCGAAGTTAATAGATCCCTACTACATGTCCTCCCCATATAGATGATCGTCATCCTTTTCAGAGCTCCAACTCTACATGCATACCGCTCCCAAGCTCTGAAGTGACAAAGTACATGGAATTCATCATTTCATATATGTGGCACTCTCATATAACGAAATAGATACATGGAAGAATATGGTGGATTGCGGGCTCAAAATAGGTGTGAATCCAAACAGCCTTTGACAGCCCCCCAATCACGTGCTCATATAGCATCAAATCCAAAAGAAATGCGTGGCATCCCCCTAGGCATTAAGCCTGATCCCAATCATGATGAAGGATCAATTAATGAAAAAGGAGTGGTGGTTGGAACCTCTATTCACTCCATAAATAGAAGGTGTGGAGGGCTTGTCCGTGGAGACAGAGCTGTCAGCCTGAGGTACCACGATGGATGAGTTTTCCTACAGGCCTATGTTGAGTTGATTTGCATCTTACAAGAGGATACACACCTAGTATGAAATAAGAAGGTGTAGATGAAAGGCTTTAAATGCAATGGACATATCACACTCTTGGTAGTTATGGATTGATCTGAGTATAAATCGATCCGTTCAATATTTTTTTAGGGTGGTTGGATGGTTGAGCAGAGCTCCCTACTGTATAATTTTGATGCCATAACTGTTCTCTGGTTATGTATCAAATTTGAGACTTTCGCATTAATAGAAGTCAACTTATTTCATTTCTTTGTTTAAACTATGATGAAACACTTGGGCATGGAGGATCTAGTCGAGGGTTGTGGTTCTATTGTAATGTGTGTTTGATTACAGTATTGTTGTGACCAGTTTTAGTTAGCTTCTTTATTATCTTATTTCCCCTTACATTGAAAGGCTCAGGCATGGAGGATCCAGTCGAGTTGTTGTAGTTGCATGGTAATGTAGGTTTTATTATTATGTTGTTGTGACACATTTTAGTGTCTGGAAATTGAATTCAAGAGTGCTCTTGGTCCTGAGTTTTTCTTCACTGAGTTGCTTGAAAGTCGGGTGCTCATAGTAGTCACCAATTCTTCTTTCCACTCACACTTAAACTCAGATGACTGACTGAAGTTAATGAGGACTTCACTTCCATCTGCATTGCTTGTCCAGTTTTTGTGTTAAAGTCATTCTTGTACTGAGTTTCATCAATTTGACCTCCACTCACAAAACCAACATCCCCCAAACATTATGATGGGTACTAGGCTTATCCTCTTGAAATCTGAGGGTGAATCTCAATGATAACAACATGAATGAGACCAAAAATAATAAATGAATTCTTGTTAGATGTTGCTTTCAAAGTCTAAGCGAGCTTGAAAGACAACAAACCATGCTCTTGGAGAGTCCTATGGGTATAGGCCAAAAAAATATGAAGAAGAAGGATGAGGCTTCAACACAAAGTCATGGCGGGACTAAAAGGGACTTATGTTCCTATGAAGTACTTCGACATGGGTACCAAATGGAAAAAAAGGTTCTAACTAGGATTCCCATGGAAGTAATGCTCTACCACATAAAGTACGACATACTTATCAACAAGGAAGGTTAGTGTCGCAATTCAGTGAGGTTGATCCTAAGGTGAAAAGAATGAGGAAACAGATAATGCAAAAATTGCAAGTAGGGAAAAACATAACCTATATGCCAGTTTCAAGGTCAATACTTGTCAGAATAGATTGATACGATGAAAACATTTCAAAGAATAATGTCTCCAAGATCCTGCATATAAGGCCAATAACACTCGTCTAGAATTTAATAGATCCAATATAGATAAAAACTTCAGAAAATAAGAGGTTCTACTGAATAAAAACTTGAAAAAAAAAACCTGGACTGTATAATATGGTACAAGGCACTGCACAACCTTATGTCTCATGCATAGTACTAGTTCAAGTAGAGCCCACTGCTAGGCTCTGACCAAGAGTCTCTTCGGTATTCAACCTTGAAATACTCCCAAAATGGAAGAAAGCACAAACCACGATGTAAGTATTCCCATGGTATAAAAACTGTAGTCATGGCTTCAAGGATAGCCTCATCCAAAGGTAATTCATTATCCGATACACAACATGAATGAGGAGGATCAACAGTCCCAAAGGGTGAAGCAAACTGACCATATTCCATATGACGATGGAGGTTTTGGTTAACGTTGGCAGAGTCTATCAATGAAGAATCACAAGCATGAGGGCTTGAGGATCTAAAAACAACAAGATCAGACTCAAAATGAGACTCAATGCCACTCGAACCAAGAAGGGAAAGTAAGGGCTCCCATGCCCCCACTGGATAACAAAACTGACCAATTGCTGAGACCATGTCTCGAGAAGGAAAACCTAAGTGAACAAGTTCCTTCTTAGGAGTAATTGAACATCGAGGATAAGACACCACATAATTTACCTGTGGCGGTGTAGAGTCTACATGAATACTAGGAACATATAAAGGGGTAACCTGAACTAACACCGAATTAGGATGGTGATTATCAGATTCCAACTAGTTGATAGTGACAATAATTCCATTGTGAGACAAATGCATTACCCGAAAGAGCGTAGAAAACACAGCGTTCATAACATATACATAATCACACACGAGAAGCATATTGAAATCTAATGGGCCTTGCACCACTATAACATCGACAAGGACAATATTCCCACCTAACGAGATATTTAACTGAGGAAGAATCCCCAAATATTCACTAGGACATCTGTCAAAATCGAACAACTCATGCGATGCAGACAAAAGATCGAGAGAACCCAAAGATTGTCAATCCGAGGAGGATAAAATACTTGTTGAGGCTCCTTCATCTACAATACATTGATAAATGTTTTTTCAATTAAATTGAACCCTTAGTTGAAAGGGTGCAGAAGAAGGAAGACAAGGCTCAACAAGTTTATTCCAATCAAAGGAAACCATCCTAGGGATTCGAGGGGGTGTGCTCGAAGTGAGAATAATGCCTCCTTTTTATGAAATTATTGAACTATAAATGCTAAAAACATAGTCGATAGATACATCACTCCCCATCAGAAGAGTGGGATCATCCAAATATTTCATCATCATGAACACTTTGGTAGACTCAACACTCTCCAAGATAAGAGTGGGATCAGTCGAATATTTCACCAGCATGACCACTTTGGTAGACTCAACACTCTTCAAGAGAAAAGTGGAATCGACTAAAGATTGCATCAACACGACCACTTCCTCAACCAATGGATGAATAGGTTGCGAGAAAAAATGGTATGAAGGCACATCACCCCCAAAAACATGAGTTGGATCAGTTGAAGATTGCATCGACTGTTACATTATGTACTAAATTTGCATACATGGCTACCAAAAATACAATGCAGATCCATGCGGAAAATATATCAACAAGTTGTCATGGTCATGAGTAGGCAAGTATAAATGCAGTTACATGCCAATAGATTTCATAGTCACAAACAAGGCCCAGTGAAACCAGGATCAATCTGAAGATATTTGTATAACATGCAGTACAATTTAATCTCCTATGATCACTGAAGTCAAATAGGTACTGGTCCGATGAAATGGAAGCAACAACTTAGGAAAGTTGTGTCTACAAAGTGATATCTTCAAGTCTTCAATACAATCCGCCAATGTTGCAAGTCTACATCATTTGAATAAATGAGTTGAGGTCGAACACGATGAGACATCATTTGATTACTGGTCATTGAGGTATACCATTAACAAACGTGAGACAACCTATCAATGATGAAAGTAGGTATCAAGGCACCGAGTACATATCTACAAATGTGAATAAAGGAGCTGGTGTTGAACATTTGAGAGATCCATTGATCAAGAGACATTTATGTATTCCCATCTGTCAATGGCGAGAGAGCCTACCACTAATGACTGCAAACCTCAAGGTACTCATAAAACTCTAAGTCTCGTATCCATAATACATGAGCTGAAGTCGATGGAACGAGACCTATTGAAAGGAGAGCATTAAGGCATCTCTCATCAATCAGCACAAGGAACAAAGTAGGGGCTTCATGATTTGGTGGAGATCGGACAAAGAACATGTTCACGAACCAACGACCTTGTGCATCTTTCGCATGTGCCAAATGCAAGCGGTACACAAAAAAGACCCTCTGAATAGCAACCAATGATGAAAACTACTGACAAAGGGGAGGAAACCACCAATAAGGCTTATGGAATCCAAGACACTTCATGAATCCCAAAGTGTGAATAGATGTCTTGCCGTCAAACACAAGGAAACCACCCAATCAACAACCCATGATGAAATGTCAATTGTTGGGTTCAAGGTGACCTACCAATGATGAAAGTAGGGCCAAGGTGCATCATAAGACCAAAGTATCATTTGATTCCGAGAAAAACTGAGGGTATGGACGACATGCGAAGTCAATATTTCTGAGGAGTGGCCGACACATGTTGATAGACTTCCTTTGAACAAGAGCATGAGACATACGGTGGACTCTGGTAGCATAGACTTAATGATTTGACAATTAGATGCAGGAGGCATCCATAATGTTCTCTATAGTGGCTGGAAGATTAAGCAGTTGGTAGCGAAAATTATGTAATGAGATCAGCTTCCTAAGGCCATGCTAAACCCAAAATTATGATGACACAAGGACTCAATAAATTTGTGCTATGTTCAAAGGTGACATGACTGCTACCAATTACAATATGGTACTCCCTTCCCACCCGTCATTTTTTTTTTCATAACAAGTGAATGCTATGATACAGAGGAGGGAACGAGTGTCGCAAGTAAGAAAAACTAGTTCCAGCAGTTGAACGTACCCATGCTCAATGCAAGGAAATGCATGTGAGAGATGGACACTCGGGGTGATGTTCCCTCCAGGATATAGGGTGTCAAATTGTGAAGGATATAGATAAGGATCTGCTTGGTTAAGGATGCAAACGGCTTGGGCCATGGTTTATAACGAAAAGTGAGAACCGGCTAAAGGCTCAATACTGCAAGCAAGGGCATGAGATGCAATCACAATCTAACACCAAAAAATGTCCTTTTTATATATTTTAGTCTACATGGTGTGAAAAAGGGGTAAACTTGTGCCAAATAGACATCTTTTCAAATCCAATTTATGAGTGTGAAGAAGACAAGTTCACTCGACGATCTTTTCCATTTTTGATAGCGAGTCGGAAAAGAGCTTAACTAAGACTCATGATCTTTCAAATCCAAATTTAACGAGTGTGAAAGGGACAAATCACTCGACGATCTTTTCAATTTTTAGTAACGTGTAGGAAAAGAGCTTAACTAAGACTCGTGTTTTTGGGAGTCCATGGGTAATAAGGCCACATGTGCATGAATGAGAAATGAGGCTTAGTGTAAAGTCATGTATCAAATTGTAATGGACTCCTGGTCTTAAGGGAAAAAAAAAACTCAGCACGGGCCCCAAATGACAAAGATGTTCTAACTAGGGTACCCATGTTTGGTAAGTCTCTACCATTTATTAACGATGCTATGATAGCAGCTGGGGGTTAATGCGTCGCAATAAATTTGTTCATACCTAAGGCATAAAAAGTAGTAATTGGAGGATAATGCAAGACTACATGACGTAGTGAATACCTATCCTATATGCTAGGTTATGAATATACCTGCCTGAGGATATGAACGACCAACCATGACATTGAAATCTGTAAGAAAATTGATTCGAAACTACAAAAACCAGCTTAAAACCACTTTTGAATTAGTCCATTAGACAAAATAATGGCATAAAACTATATCAAATGGGTAAAAATATTTTATAAATAGTAATAAAATCACAATTTACTATGTCATTTTCATTTTCACCCAAAATAGTGCAATTTGGAC
>ML785002.1:536201-678879 GCA_009831015.1 Picea engelmannii
TTTTGAATTAGTCCATTAGACAAAATAATGGCATAAAACTATATCAAATGGGTAAAAATATTTTATAAATAGTAATAAAATCACAATTTACTATGTCATTTTCATTTTCACCCAAAATAGTGCAATTTGGACTAACATACCTCCGGAATTCAAACGACAATCACGGGAGAAATAAGCAATGGAATCGCAAGCCATCTGGTCCAGGTAACTCTTCATCCCATCTTCTTCAAATTCAAAGGTTTACAATTTTGAATTGGTCTCCATTTTTTTAGTTTTTATGGGCGAAAATTGTGTTTCTCGGTATACATGTGTTTCTACTAATATTTCGCATATACGACCAGATATATGTTGTTGTGTGAACTACAGGGGGCTTATATCAAGCCCTACCCGCGACTTTTCTTGGATAAACCATGTATATGTGCACAAAATGGAAAAAAATAAGTTTTTAACTTAAAAATTGATTTGGTTTTGGCAGGATGGTGTTGGAGTGGAGGGAGAGAGAGCATGAGGAGGTAGATGAAGCAGTGGAAAGGGATCCGGTGGCTCAAGCAACATTAAAAAGATGTGGTCTATACAAGTTTTGGTCTCTCAAAGGAATGAGGGCCCAAGTGAGGTTATTGGAAATGCTGGTGGGCTATTGGGATCCAGATAGCGAGAGATTTATCCTTGATGGGAAACCATTAAGGATCGAAGTAGAGGACATCTACTTCTTGACAGGACTTTCACGCAGAGGAGAGGTCATGGACCTTAAGTCACGCGGGGCCGAAAGTGGGATGAAGGTCAAAGAATACATCGAGGCACTCTGTGTTGCAAGGACTCTCATGGTGGGAAGTCAAATCCCTATCCGGGATATAGGTAACCTCAGGCTGAAGATTATTGTGCTCGTGCTTACCAGGATCATAGATTCATCCTCACTACATCAAGAATCGAGACCGCTTATGTTTTACGCATTGGAGTGTGTGAGACCGACCATGTACGATTGGTGTACCTCACTGCTGACCAACATGAAATTTTAGTTGACAGAGTGCAAGTAGGGGGCAAAGAGAAAATTTGGGTTTGCCTCTATCCTTTGTAGCTTCTTTTTCGAGTGGATCCCAAGCCTGGGACCTAGAGTGGAGATCATTCCTAGAGGGCCACGTGATCCAGCTATGGTGCGATGGGTCGAGGTCATGAGACGTCAAGGGGGAGGTAGGGTGGTGACACCCTACACCGATGATTTTTCTCCTGGTGGGGGAGACAAATCATAGCTCTGGATGACTATCCCTGTGCGGGAATTGATTTCAGAGGTGATCCTAATATGTTACTTCCACCAGGAGCCGCCTACGATGCCATAGGTAAACAAATTTTTTTATATATTTTATTTTTTGTATTTTTGTATTTTAAAAGAACAAAAATATTTTTTGGATGGTGTTTTTAAATATTAACTTGATACTTGTGTGGTTGCAAACGTGGGTCCGCAACGACCAGAGGGATTTATACAACACAGGTGGAGGCACCGAGTAGATGAGGTAGTGGGAGGAGAGGCAGAGAGAGTCCTTCAGAATGTGCAGGGAAACCTGTCACATTTGACACAGAGGATTCCTATGGTTCAGGTGGAGGATCTACTTGAAGCCATGCAGAGGCAGGTTGTCAGTGTACCTAGAGCATGGGTACGATTCTTTCAACATCTCTCTAATGCTATGGTTTTCTATCATGAGACTCATCTGGTGCCAAAGGTGTAGATGTCATAGGACATGTATATCGGTTGTATATGTATTTTTGAGGGTTTTAGCCCCAATTTTGTAATATAAAACACCATAATTTTTTGGAAATATAAAAAGAGGGATCTTTGACTGTACTTATATCTTACAATGTGTACATTGATTTAATGGTCTTCTTTGCTTTATTAATGTGACAAATGCCAATCCAAAGCATAATTAGCGTAGGCATCAGATACATGATTAAAACTTATAGGAATGTGAAAATATGTAATAAAATGAAATTGTTGTTCTAAAAGACGTACCCATAAGAATCGATGGAGTAACGTTGGATCACACACATAGTAACAACCGTTTAACTGATGTATGACTAACTGAGAATCTAGGTGCACCTCTATAGAGTGAATGCCATGTGAGATGGCATCGCGCAATAATTCTATAACGACTCTATATTCGACCACATTATTCATGGATGGCCCTAAGCATACGCCACCTGAAGACACCTACAAACCCTCAGATGAGTAAATCACCCAAGCGATAGAAGCTAATTTCTGTGTATGATGACTGGCTCCATTTGTGAATCCTATGTATACCAAAGATTCCATTGCATCTGCCAACAAAAGAGAAAACTCGATAAGCAAGCCAAAGATGAAAAAGGGGAAAAGGTGTATATACACTAGATTTACATTAGTATAAAAAGGGTTTCTCCCAAGCCTAGGGCTCAAGAATAAAACCTTTTTAAGTAGAGCCCATTTCTGGGCTCAACCAATTTATTCCCTTCATAATCTTCCAACTCATAGGCTCCTTTTTCTAGAACACATCGCACGATATAAGGACCATGCCACATGGGTTTAAACTTGCCTGCCCCTAGCAGTTCTTTGGCTTGGTCATACAAGAGGACCAAGTCACCCTTAGCATACAACCAGGGACAGACAAACTTATCATACTGAACTTTGACACGTTCTTGTTTTCCTCGATAGTCGTAAATGAATCCCAACGTTTCTTATCAAGACTCTCTAGGTGTACAAGGTGTTGCTCTAAATCTAAAGTGTCAGGTAGGAGCTCAACTGCCAATTTGAGAGAAGGGATTTCACATTCAATGGGAAGTATCGACTCCACACCATGTACTAACTAAAAAGGAGAATATCTGGTGGCAGTCTTAACTGAGGTTTGGTATGCCCAAAGTGTGGGATATAACATGATGTGCCAGTTGGAATTGCTTCGACTAATAGTTTTTTGTAAAATGGTCTTGAGAGACTTATTGACAACCTCTACTTGCCCATTTTCCTGGGGGTAATAAGGAGATGAGTGATCATGTTTAAGCCCCATCTTAGATGCTAGTTCTATCATCATTTCATTTTGAAAATGACTTCCATGATCAGTGGCAATCTCACTCGGGATACCGAACCAGGCGATAATTTGGTTGAATACAAAAAAGGCTGTAGTCTTCCCATCAGATTTCATGGTAGGCATGGCTTCGACCCACTTGGTGAAGTAGTTGACAACCACGATAATGTGTTGATGCCCCCTTGCCAAAGTTGGGTTGCAATCAACGAAATCTACTCCCCACTTAGTGAAGGGACCAACGGTAATGACTGGGTGGAGAGGGGCTGGGTGCGAGCACATTTTTCAAGTGAACACCTGGCATGGGTAACACTTCTTAACCACTTCAATACAATATTTAAAGATGGTGGTCTATAAGTAACCGACTCGCAAGATTTTTTGGGTTGTCACAAGCCCAGATAGATGATCGCAAGACCCTTTATGGCAATCATTAAGGACTAACTCGACTTCTTTGTGAGTTAAGAAACGACATAAGATGTTATCTATTCCTTGATGATACAAAGTGTCACTGACAATTGTATACTTTTTGGCTTGGTATCTAACACATCGTCGATCATCTCGCGAGAGATGTTGAGCGAACTTCAAGGTTTGAAGATATAAGACAATATCTCCATACCAGGGGTCAGACGACGAGACAAGGAAAATGTGTTCATCTGCGAATGAATCGACATGAATAACATCTTCATCTAATCGTCGGAAATCGGATATTAACTCTGCAAAAACTAGTGATTTCTTGGACTTGGCCGAAGCAAATTTGAGATCAAATTCTTGTAGGATGACAATCCATTTATCATATTTTCTACCTATGATACATCTAATGAGGAAATATTGAAATGGATTAACATCGGCAACCACAGTAGTTTTTCAAAGCAATATATAGTGTCATAAACATTGGACTGCGTGGACCGCAACCAAATCTAGCTTTTCAACATGTGAGTAATTCTGTTTAGGACCAGATAAATTTCGACTGAGATAGTAGATGACATGCTTGTGGAGCCCATCATCCTCCTGAACTAGAAACATACCAATGGTATCTTAAGACATGGCGATATACAACAAGTAATCTCTATTGTAATGAGGAGATTTCAGCAGAGGGCCGATACTAAGGTTTTCTTTAAAGCATCAAAAGACTGTTGGGCTCGCTCATCCCAAATAAATCGGGTGTCTTTCTTCAATAGGCACATGAAACCCTTAGTGATATTGGCATAATTCACAATAAACCGACGCAAAAAGTTATCTTTCCCCTATAAACCTTGGAGTTGTCTAATCGTGCATGAGGGAGGCAACTGTAGAATTGCCTCAACCTTAAGTGGATCTACCATGATCCCTGTCTCGAAGACTAAGAATCCTAAGAGACGACTAGATCTAATGCAAAATATTCATTTATGAGGTCTGAGTCAGATTATATAGTAGCGACATCTTTCAAAAACCAGTCAAAGGTGCGTAGCATGATCCATTCTCTTGCGAGAGTGAGCAAGATGATCATCGAGGTAAGCTTCGACTATGTGTTTGAGATCATGAAAAGTGAAAGTCATGGCTCGTTGGAAGGTTGCTTCGGCATTTTTCAAGCTGAAAGGCATTTTTCGGTATACAAACGTGCCCCAAGGACATATGAATGCCATCTTATGTTGGTCTTTGGGTTTGATCTAGATTTTGTTATAGCCTGAAAATCCGTCCATAAAATAAAATATTTCGCTTCCCGCACTCTCATTGAGAATCTAATCAATGAAAGGCATGGGGAAGTTATCTTTAGGACAGGCCTTGTTTAGGTCACAAAATTCCATACACACACGGATGGTTCCTTTCTTTTTATTCATGGGAATGGGGTTGGATACCCATTCGGTCAAGGGAATCAGGTAGATAAAGATGACATTAAGTAGCTTCTCTACCTCTGCCTTAATAGCAGGGGCCTTCCTAGGATTAACAGCTCTAAGATGTTGTCGAACGGGTTTAGCATCTGGGTAAGTCCTAATCTCATGTTCGACAATATGGGGGTCGATCCTTGGCATTTCTTCATATGACCGAGCGAATATGTCTCGAAATTCTTTGAAGAGGTTGGTGTAGATCAAAATCTCTTCTGGCGAACAATATGCACCTATATTTATGTTTTCAATCTTGCCAAGGGTATGAGATATGGCTATCTGGATGGTGCGAGAAATACTCTCCATATTCCCTTCGATGTAAATGCCATGTGTATCAAGTGGAACTACGGCGTGACCAACTATCTCACTCAGAGTAGATCTAAAACCATCTTGCTCAATTTTTTCAAGACTTGGGAGAAAATAAGATCGATGATGCATATCATCCCAAGGCCTCTTGAAAAAATTCATGGCTTCAAGGATGGCTTCATCCAAAGGCAAAGTCTCATTCGAGAAATCATGTGAACTGGATAACAAAGTGGCCCACATGGGCCTGAGAACTGGATCCTCCTCGACCGTCTATGAGGAAACAGGATCGAGATCGGCAGAAGAGTCAAGGATATCTTGATATGCAATCTCTGCTATCGATAGTGGCATAGCCATGCCAACATGCGACCGAACTTCAATCGATGAAGTCAGAGAAGGTAGGGTCCATGGGTCATTGAAATAAGAAGTGCAGAAAGGGATGGACCTCTCTACTGAAGTGGGCATACTGGACATGGCGTAAATGTGGTGAATTGGTGCCAAGAAATCGAATGTACCCATGAGGGAAGAATACATTTCGACACTGATATTCTTAGTTTCCGGTTGATAATTGTCGACCATAGGGATCGACGGTCCAATAGATGCATTCGGGCTAGAGTACGCAAAGGATAACTGGTCGATCGTCACAATCTCCCCTTGATGAGGAAAACAAACCGTGTGGAAAACAAACGATATGACGGAGACCGTAGCATAAGTCCAATTGTGACCTAGTAACAGGTTATAATCGAGAGGTGCATCAACTACCTCTACTTCCACTTTTATCGTCTTCCCACCTAACTAGACTAGAAAGGCGGGGAGAATACCATGAGGGCAGAAGGAATGACCGTCGAATGCAGTCAACATGGTCAATGACTTTGAAAGGGTTGGAGAACCGATAGCTTTCCAACAAGATAAGGACATCATGCAAGTGGCAGCACCTTCATCAACGACTGCTCGTTTAATGGTATATTTAGAATACTCCATGTGGATTTGGAAAGCCACATGGTAGGGTAAGCGAGGCTTCACATCCATGACATCGAACTTGATGATATTAAAGCCACTAGGTTCTAGAGCTCCTAAGGCAGAGAGTAAGGCATTCCTGTATGATGGACACGTCTGGAGTACCTCCAAAGTAGACATCGCGCAAGGTGTTTGGCCCAGATCCTCAGCAATAGAGTAGTTCTGGGTGGCTTTAGAATTAGGGTTATGGGTAGAGCACATGAATACTCCTTTTGAAATATGAGGTGGTGGCTTTGGTTTCTCGATCTGTAAATTCATCTCCGGGGGTGGAGGAGGAGATTCTAGGATGGTACTAGCTTTTGGAGAGCTGTAATCTCAAGAGCGAGTGGCTATATCAATTTTTGCGTCGACCATATTGATACAAACACAGTCACCATCTTGCGATGGTGGGTTTTGACTCCCACCAGACGCATTTCTGTCATTTGAGGAACATGAGGCTAAGTGTTGGTTGTGAGGAAAAGGATTCGTTAGCACAACGGGCGGAAGATTTAAAATCCTTGCAGCCTCCGCAAGTTTGGGGCATAAGTGTGTAAGGTGATCATCTGTATAGAGTTTACAAGGAAACTTAAGCTTACGTTTTTCTTTCATTCACTCTCCAGCATTATCGTTATGTTTTCTATTATTATTCTTGTCCTTGGGTTTATTCTTCCCACCTCTATGATTATTTATACCTTTCTATTTATTCCCATCTGGTTGTTGGTCACCATTTAGGTTTTTTGACGACTGCACGGAATGTACATCTGCCGATTGGGTGGGTTTGGAGGATCTAGATGAAGCTGGTCCTCTGGTAGACTTCATTGTCGAGTCTGCAGACTTTACATTGGTGGACCCCACAATGCCATCGGCATGGGGCCTAGGACCCTGTCTAGGATCACGAGTCGATCGCAGTGCATTGGGAATAAGGTGGTATAACATCCCAGATTGAGCATAGATCAAATCAAATTGTTGGGCTCTAAAACTGGCCTCTTCCTCGCTGAAGACCCTGGAAGTAGCAACATCATTTGAAATGGGAGCGTGAAAATATTTTAAAAACCATTCTAAAATAAATTCTGGGGGTATGGGAGTCTTAACTAACCATCTTCACCTACGCCATTCCTAGGTATGGTCCAAAATATGAGTGCTGGAACCCTGGCGTAAAATTGGAAAAATTTCAAGGCCAACACGTAACGAACAGGTAGTTGAAAATTGTTAAGAAAGGATAAAACTAACTGTTGAAAAGACCCATATGTTCCCCTAGGTAGATCAATATACCATTGTGATGCAATCCCGATAAGAGTGCGCCAATCATAGTCTAATAGAATCGTGATTCAAAGAATTCGATGACCACCAGAGGTGAAAGTAGTGACATGATCACCAGGATCCTCGCCATTCTTACCTTCAAAATTTGGAATGTTTGACAGAAGCTTGGTGGGGATAGGGGGCCATGTGGGATCATGACTCACCGGGTTTTTCATTAGTTTAGAAAAATCTGGCAGATTAAGCTTGGCTAGAAAGGGAGTATGGAGTTGTGACACCTGACCCCATCCTCCTACAAAAGACTGAATATTAGGAGCTTCATTCCATCCAAGGTTTTGGTAAGGACCAGAACCTTGTTCGGAATTAAAATACCCTACTCCAGGCGGATTCGTGAAAGATGGATTGGGCATCATTCTAGCAGGAATGTTCTAATAAGGGTTATGAAAATTGCCCCCAATTGGATTAGCTCCAAACTGAGGGTTGTTAAAACTTCCCCCAACTGGATTAGATCCAGGTTGGGGGGTGCCCAAGACATAAGACTAACCTCCTCTGGGTGGTAATCCAGAGGATTGAAGTGGATTTGTTATGCCAAAATTATTGGTTGAATTCGACACAGAGGGGATAGGAATATAGGGTGGAACTTGTCCGCCAGCTGGGTTGTTCCATCCAGTCGTAGAAGGATTAGACCTATGGTTAGGGATGGGGATACTTCCTATATTAGGATCGCTTTGGGAACATGAGAGCTATGAAACGGAAAGGGAGTGTAAGGAGGTGTGGTGCCCCCAAGTCCAAGGCCAGTGTTATGGCCAGCAATTGGAATGGCAGTCGAAGACTGCGAAGTAAAACTTGGCATACCATAATAAAACATACTAGTAGCCATGGGGATGGTCTGAACATTATAACTCAGTGAGTGGAAAAAACCCCCAAATGGGTTAGAGGCAAGAGACGAAGCATTGACTACGAGTCGAGCCATAGTACCAGTGTAGGCCTCTGGCACTACAACTATAGCAGTTGTAGGTGTTGAAGGAGTGAAATTAACTATAGTGGGATTGGGAGTTGTTGAAATCCCAGTGTTCTAAAGACTAGACTCAGTACTCATCCTTGTGGGATCACAAGTATGAAAAGTGGATGTGTGTGTACCACTCCTGATAACCCTACACCTTTTAGAAGGCAATAGCTTGAAAACCGGTGGTAACTGTAACAACCGACGAGACCTGGGAGGAAGCCGGTCTGACTCCACGACGACTTACGACTGTCAACAAATAAAAATATATCTTAAGGCCAACTAGTAATCAAAGAGCATACCAAAAAGTCAAACTACCAATATTCATGCAAATGGGATAAAGTGGCTCAGTGGCCTCCCTCTCTAAAGAAGGTATGCCTTGTCCAAGAGGGACCTGAGACTCCCTGCTAAATTTTGGAGGTAACATAATCAATTATAAGGGCCCTCGTAGAGTTAACAACCAGTCGATCAGACCCCCCCCGAGAGGTAATCCTCCATAAAGGTTGTTTGTTGTCCGGCCCCTATCTGATTCAGGATACAAGTAGAATAATCCCTGCAAGTAACCTATGAGAAACCTAAGTCAAGAAACTAATAAGCCATTGTATAACCGATGCACAGGCGAGCAGTCGTAAGCCCATATCACCATATGGGCAGGGTAGCAAAGCCCGAAACCTTGAAAGAACTGCCTCTCATAGAGGTATGGGCACTAACAAGATCCCCAAATACGAATAAATCCACAGAAATATCTCTGACGCTAGGTGAGTATCCAAGGGTTATCCCTTCAACTAACTTCTCACAACCTCTTGATATTACCAATTATACAATGGATTTCTCAACTCCCTGTCTCAGACACATTAGTTGATTTAATTGCCTTGGATAAGTTTACTCACAAAATCCCATTCCAAGGCACTAAATCTTAGGCTAGTTTGTGCACCCTAAAAAATAAAATCGTGACGAATCAATTTTAGTTTAAAGCGTAAATTTTATTGGTCGTGATTACTCAAAGAGGTATGGAAATGAAACTCATGGTGTTATGACTCTGCATGAAAATAAAAATAGATATAATGCAAAGCCTAACTTTAACTTTTCAGTGAATGATATGCTAAATAAAAACAGTGCAATCTTCAATTTTAACTCTGCAACTCAGAAGTAAAATGAAATCTTTCACTAAATGTGTTAAGCTAATGATAAAGGTTCAAAGACAAAAATACCAACCAATGCAAAATGCCTATTTTTTTGTATTTTCAATGTATTTAAAAAGAAAATGCATGGATTGATAAGTGACTTGATATATAACTTCTACTGTCTATAAAATCAATCACTCAAGCATAATACCAAGTAGCTAAGCAGACAACCCAACTACCAAGGACAAATCAAAAACGGAAAACAAAGAGAAAGATGTCGCCCAAAAATTCAACTCCAAAAAGGTTTCGTGTCATCCCAGATAATCTCAACATGTACCATAGAGACCTACGAAGGCTTAGTGATCCTCAAAACCTACCCAACAGTCACTAAACCAAGAAAACAAACAAGGGGGAAGTGGTATACGCTCCTGTTCAAGAGAAAAGGGCATATATACGCCTCTTGTAGTGGGACAACAATCGTACACATGTGGCTGTCAGGATAAAAGGGGCGTATATCTTTTAAAACAAGGCTAGGCAAGGTTAAAAGGATAAAAACTCAAACCTAGAGTGAACGGACTCTATCCAACTTTGATACGACAAGAAATACAAAGGCAAAAGAGTAATGTAATAAGGAAAAATACTTCAACCCTTAGAAGGAAGATCTCTCCCTAGTGGAGTCACCAATTCTGTTACAAGGGAAAAAATCTCTATGGCCAAGGGTAAACCACAACAGACAGGTATGACTGCAAAAATCAACTCAATTCCAACATGTGCTATATAAACTAATGCACAATACAAGGAAGAAGCCTACCTCGATCCAATCATTTGATGTCGTTCTACCGTTGAGCACTTTGACCCAAATCTTTACACCTACAATAAGTTCTCAACAAACAAGCGATGCAAGTATATAGTGACAGTATATAAAATGAGTGATCGCATCAGATAGCACAATCCATTAATAAACATTACAAACATGCCCATGGATAATAATCATATGTTTGCAAGATATCGATAGGACGGGAAAGGAGTATTTCTATTAATAATTGATCAACAGAAGTATCAACATTACAGACTTCCGTGTCGGCACGGTTCGAAACCAAGAAACCAAGTTCCTTCCAACTGGGTCTCCATCACTTCAATCCTCCACGAAAGCCAAGATCCTAACAAAGAGATAATGAGATCCTCTTGACAATAAGGAAAGAGCTTGGGGGCTGAAGACTGTGTTCAGACTTGAGGGACAAAGTGATGCAAACTCAATATGAAGTAATTTCTTCCAAGTAACTTTGCTCTCAAAGTTGAATGATTTCTCCCTCTTTCCATCGCTCGAAATTGTGTTCTTATAGCCTCTAGAATGCAACTAAAGGGACGAGTCAGAACGTTTCCAGTATATTGAAGGCCAAAGATCAGACATCATTTGTTGTGACATGGAAAGCCGACCTCATTTTGTATTTTCTAGCACAAATCCCGATATATGTGAGCTATAGTGGAGCAACAAGCATATACACATCTTGCAAAGAAGTTAGGAAGCGTATTTGTGGAAAAATATATAATTTTGGCTCTGGATTTATCAAAAATGGGTTTGATAAGTCTACATAGGGAAATGGAAAAGGCCGGCTATGGAAGATAGCAATGGTGAGGCAAATCTTTCTATAACATCGACACGATTACTTCATCAACCAATGGATGAATAGGTTGTGGGGAAACTGAAGAAGAATCATAATCATAAGATCTTGCAGACATGGAACACAATATTCATGCCTCTAAAATTCTAGGGCATAAATGAGTAAGGTGATCTCCCTTGCATAGCTTACAAGGGAACTTAGGATTATGCCCTATTCATCTAGGTTTCTCAACAGAATCGATTCCCCCAACATGACTAGCAGTGGTTCGTTTCTTTTCCTCAACATGACTAGCAAAGGTTGTTGACATATCACTCATATGATTCTCATTGACAAGACTCGTACCCCCAACATGAATTTCAGTGGTTGGTTGCACATCTCCAAAATGACTTGCAGAGGTTGGTGATTGACCGATAACATGACTCGTAGAAGCCACAGACCTATTTCTAGTATGACTAGCAGTGACTAGACTCTTTTCCCAAGAATGACTTGTAGAGGTTGGGTGCTTTCCCCCAACATGACTTGTAGAGGCTATGTGCGTGCCCTCAACATGACTTGCAGAGGCTTGGTGTTGGTCCTCAACATAACTCGCAAAGTTTGTTGACCTATCTCCAACATGAATCGCAGAGGTTGGTGATTTATTATTCTTATTCTTCCTCTTTTGTTTTTGTTTAGAATTTCAGTTACTAGTAGTTGGAATTTCACTAAAGAAGAAAGAAGGAGGAGAAGAATTTGCTGACGAAGGAACATAGAAATGATACCGATGTCATAAGATGCTTACCTGAGAAGTGTCAAGAGCACAGGGGACACTTGGAATGGTACCCAACCAAACCGATAGTCCCACATTCAACCTAGGAATGTACAACGTGGCCATTAAAGGGACAATGACATTTCCAAAGAAAGGAAAAGCACAAGAATCCCCATGCAAAGGGGTTTCTTGGTTGGTATCGTTAGTAACTTTTTCCATGAATATATTATGCATAGGTTCCTCCCTTGCAGGATCGTTCAAGTCTGTAAAAGTATCACACACTGACTCTAGTAAATCAGTGGTATAAAAATATACACCTACAATGAGCTGGATCCACGTTTATAAGAGGAAGATCGAAAGTCCTCATGACTGGTGGAGTGGGCGGTCTACCACATTAGGTCAGAGACCCAAAGAAATGACTGACTAACTTGCTATGGAAAAATAGGGAGCACATAGCACACCACTAAGAAAAAAATACTAAAAAGATACAAACCAAAAAAAATACCCTTCTTATACTTCCAACCCAGGGAGATGAAGTCTCAATCATCAAAAGCATTCACAAAGGAAAATGATTATCAAGGAGAAGCAGTTACCCAGAGCTCCAAATGACAGTTCCTTTGGGTGTCTCCCAGAGAATACAAAGTCTACCTTAGGTACCGCAATACACCCCTCGTAGTCACCTATGTTTCAACCTATATAATGGAAACTAGGCCACCATATTGTAATCAACAACCAGGGGGTACAGTAAACAACCAGGTGAGTGTATGGGTAGGTTAATGAAGCCAGAAGATCCTCCTGAGGCCTAAAACACAACAAGGCCATAATAATTCTTAGAGTGTCTTGGATGGACCCAAGTGTCTTAGAGTTCTGACACAAGTCGGGCCTGTAACGCTACATGATTAACCCCCAATACACACTCTACCAAATGCTTTGTCGGGATCGAGAGTGGATATCTCTGTCACTGTTGTCCATGTGGCCTTGTGTTTGACTCCTATGTGAGAGAGCTTCCTAGATTGAGTAATTACAAAGTGGAAATTTTACACCCTAGCACAAGCACCTAAGTTAATTTTTGGTTGGACTTGGAGAGTTTACCTCTCCACACCTAATCCAAGGCCCTAGCCTAAGCTATTGGTGAACCCTAGAAAAAGTGTTACTACTATAGTTTAGTTTGGAGCGTTCATTTTAGGTGATTTTCTTACTCAGGGAATGGAAGTGCAACTGATATTGTTCGAGACTCAAAAATGAAACTTATAAGAACATTGGCAAAGACAACTTTATGCTAATCCTTCAAATGAAAAAGAGTTTCAAGAAATAAAATGCATGAACAATCCTTCAAAAGATGCAATATTTTTTCTTTTCCATGTAAAACCCACAATCCAACTTTTGAGTGAAACAAAAGAGAAAATGAAAGGATTTTATTTCTTATTTTTCTTTTGAAATTCTTTCAAGAAGAGAATAAAACACAACCCTATGCTAATTTATTTTTATTTTTTCAAATAACAATGAAAAGCAAATGAAAAGAAAGAAAAAGACCTAAAAATCTAGGTTTTATTTTTCATTTTCTTCCAATCAAAGAAAAACTAACAAAATATGCTAAAAGAGACTGTATAATACATGATTCATCCCCCCCGACCATGGGGGGGATTTATTTTTAAAAATGCAACTCATTTTTCTTAAAATTCAAGTTAAAAATAAGCAAAAAATGCTTGGAAACACAAAGACACAAGATGGTTTCTTTTTTATTTATCTATTAAACAATTTAAGCCTGCAAACTGCCTAACGCCAAACAATAGAAGCTTCTGGAACTCGAGAAGACCTGAGAACCACAAGTTTCCTGTAAGAAAAGGAAAATATTTTGAAAAAATTCTCCAAAACAATAGAGACGTGTGTTATGTACAGACATCTTTCATATGTACATGGGTTGTATACTATGTAGACCGCATATGTACGAATTCTATACAGAGGACATGGTGCATACTCCTCTACAAATTTTCAAAAAGAAAAAGGTTTGGATAGACAATTGGGCAAGGAAGGCTGGTAAGCACCTAGAAGGTGACCAAAGACCCTAACTGACTCAGTAAGCATAGAAATCTCAAAAAGAAACTAACAAAACCAAATCAAACTAAAATTTATCACTAAGACCCTATAGAGACTCCCTAGTGGAGTCACCAATTCCGTTGCGGGGAAAATCCCCCTATACTGGGTCTAGGTAAAGGTAAAGCGATGAATTCCCTCAAAATATTTTTCTACCCTTAAGATACCCCAAAAACATCTAAACAAAGTGACGAGAGAGAGGAAAGAGGGTTAATGGGTGCATGTTTAGTCCTTGCGGTTGGCGTGGACCTCTTTCACTTGTTGTCGCCTCCTAGATCGCAGATCTCCTCCCAATGCCAACCTGCCAAAGATTAGGAACACAATGCTACAACATATGCAATATATATTGATCACTTCCAAATTTTAGACATAGATATAAATTCATAAATCAACAAAAGCATACAAACATAAGATTTTGGGATGAGGGCAAATTCTTTTATTAAATTTCAAGAAAAAAAGGATTACAACCTTTGTTGGAAACCGCTCCACAAACTAGGTCTGGAATCCTCTATCATGGATCCAAGTGCATCAATCCAATGTTATATTCTCACAACCAACTTATCACCAAGGGAAGGAGGAAGGGTTGCATAAGGATAAAAGGTTGGAGGGGAAGGCTGAGGCTAAAACTAAGAATGGGATGCAAAACTTGGGCTAACAAAGGGAAGGGATTTCGACAGAGTTTTCTTATTCTCTTTCTTATGTTCCTAAATGGCACCCAAATACTTATTTTTATATGATAAAAATATGGTTATTTAGTTTTGGGATGGGCTACAGGGGATCAAATGTTTAGGAAACCATCCATAGCCCGTAAACTCCACCGAATTTCGTGCAATTTTATATTTTTTGCAACTTTTGGAGGTAAACGCGGGCTATATATCCTGCACCGTGCATATGTACATGGGATAAATAACATGAAACACACATGTGTACATGGGATATTAGTTTAGAAAGGTGTGTACACTCTCCAAAAAATGGTTTATTTAAGAGGAAGCCTCAGCAGTATTTTGGCAAAGTATGCAAAAGGAAGGGTCAATGTCTTTTATTCATAAATAAGGAATTTTGGACTATAACATATACTAAAGGTAGGAAAGAGTGAAGGAAGAAATGAAGAAGTAAGGGAGGGAATAAGGATGCAGAGAACTGAAGAGGTTGTATCAGAATAATATGATGGGTTTGGAGTACTATGCAGTGGAATAAGGTACAAGAGGTGGAAGACTAGGGATGAGAAAGGAGATTCGTGTAGTGAGCCTTAGTGGAGAGGACCTTGCACAATATTCTAGATCATAGATATTCCACACATAAAAGGAGAGGAAGAGGAGTTTTAGTCCAGTTCTATAATATAATTATAGTTTTTAAGTCCTACTCGAGCTTGATCCTATGCCGAATCCATGATCGCATGTGCATCACCAACATCTGAGGTAACAATTTAATATTTGTTAGAAGCACTTGTAGTTAGCACAGCGAGTCAGAATAGTAGTATTCAGAGAAGAGAAGGTAGTACAATGAGTCAGATTTAGCCAACATCACCAAGGGGAGCTACTACAAAAAATAACATGGTAGGGTTAGACAACACATTGAGATTTCCTGAATTTTGGGGAGTTGGGTCGAAGGAACCAAAGAAACATCTATATATTCTGTGAGACAATTTTGGTTGCAAAGAATGTCCAAGATGAGGCTACGAATATTGTGCAGTTGGAAAAAAAAATTGGAGGACATGCATTAGTCTGGTATATGAAACTCCAAAGTAATACACCTACAGGTCAAGCGATAACTCTGGAATAAATTAGACAAGCATTGTTGAAAGAGTTCAAGAAACTGAAATTTGAGTCGCAATACATTACTGAGTTGAAGGAAATCAAATAGGTGCAGACTAATTCAGTATGGAACTTTTATTAAAGATTCAAGGATGTGATGGGTGGGTTAACGTTCCAAATTTCCAATCAACAACACAAATAATTGTTTATTATAGCCTTGTTGCCACACATTTGTGACCCATTGATACAACAGAAGGTTGTGTCATAGATTGAAGCATTGCAGATCACAATGAATTTGGGAGAATCCCTTGTAGGAGATAATGGAGGGATGGTGAAATTCCATACAGAGTTAGCTGCATTGACCATTCAATTAGCAAATATTACAAAAGGGAAGGAGAATCGAAAACATATCTGGTGTACTAAGTGTAGGATTGAAGGTCTTCACAAGGACGAATCCCAGAATTTGCATAGTATTTGGCAACTAGAGCAATAAATACATTACTAGGAGGGGGATATTGTGAAATATGAAAGAATTGGGGACATCATCTAACTGAGTGTTCATTACTTTATAAATACCAGAGTACACCAAGGAACTTATTTTGTAATTTTTGCAAGTCAGTAGGGCATGAAGAGAAGGATTGTCGCACATTCAATTTGATGAGGGAGCACACTTCTTATATGTATAGGGTTCAAGAGGAGAATGTTGTAACAGAAGGAGGTGGTCCACATTATAATAATCAGATAGGATTTAATCTAGGAAACATAGGGAATTTTGGCAGAGGTCAAGGAAAAGGGAATTTTGGAAAAGGAGGTAGAGGACCAATAATATGTTATAATTGTAATCAATTGGGACACTTAGCTCATGATTTCCCAAATCCTTATACAACCTACACATACTGTAGAGCACTAGATCATGTGACAAAATATTGTCCTCAACTACTCATGAAGTGGAAGGCAAGAGAGAATCAAAATCATAATTAGAATCAAAATGTACATAAGATATCAACCAAAAAACGTGATGAAGGACATAGAATTTCAATTGTTATGCATGGAGGAAATAGAAAAGGGGTTGATGTGATGAATGGAGGGAAGCATGTTGAGAAATGGGTAAGGAAATTAGCAGGGCCTATGCCAACATTCGAACCTCAGCAAGAAAATGAGATGTATCATAGGGAAAGAAAAGCGATACTCAAACTTTATTGGGTAGAATCAACATCCTGTGCACCTCTTATCTATGATCGTACTATGCTAGAGAAGCCACTGGGGAAGGTAAGTACTCTGAGAGAGTTTTTGAGAAGTTGCGTAGATTTGATGAAATATGAAACTGCATGGAATGCCTCATGTGAAATGATTGATCATTGCATGTAAGAAAGAGAAATTCCTATTTCACAGAGGGTAGTGAATCAGGTATTGCACAAAAATAGGACCAAAGGGGAATTCATATTAAGTGCACAGATTGGAGAATATGATATAGATAATGTTATTTTAGACTTGGGGTTTGATGTGAATGTATTACCAAAGAATACTTGGGAAATGATGAGGAAACCCAATTTCATTTGGTCTCCTGTTCATTTAACGTTAGCAAACCAACAAAACATAGTCCTGATTGGTCGATTGATGTGAATACCTGTGAACATAGATGGACTATGCAGTGTAGTAGACTTTGAATTCATTGAGATCATGAATGATAGTCAACCATATCTATCACTAATGGGACTTGAATGGGCCTTTTAAAATCAAGAGATCATTAATACGAATAGGAGGGAGATGACATTTTAGGTAGGAAACTTAAATATTACCACACAATTGGATCCAACAGAAGGAAGAGGTACATAGAGACAACAAGAGGGAATGAAATTGACAACTTGTATAGAATGACTGCATGTATGGAGGATTATTTTAACCCAACTACAAATGGTGTGCTAAGTTGGAGAATTATTATCTCATGTGTTTCATATTAAGAGGAAGGTCTAGAACATTGGCAGCAGAAGATGCATGAAGTATCAACTAGACGATGTGCACACATAACTCCATCATTACACTGGATTGGAACAAAGTTATTTGATCCACCCAGGTATGATGGATTGATTTATATCAGTTCATTTGTAAAGGTGTTTTAGTTGCAAGTACCCGAAGAAAAGGCTCTTGGCACTATATTTTGTCCTAAAAGCTACTCCAACGAGGTGGTTGGTTGCACATAAAGAGGGAATGGAAGACTGGTCATAGTGTAGAATACTAATGCAAGTGAGATTTGGTATTGAGGGGGAGAATATTGCGTATAATTAGACATGGATAAATGACACAATAGGTCATGTTGAGAAGTGGAGAACCATATGGATTTCAGTATCGAAGAAGGAATGGATGCACATGTTTATACATACACTGGATACAATTATGAAGAACTGGTAGTTGGATCTATAAATGCGCATAGAAAAAACAAAGTAGGATGAGCTAGTTCAAAGGTTCAAGGTAACTTTCAATTTTGAACATGAATCCCCACTAGTATATGCAGTGTTACGGGTCATTCAAACCAAGATATTCTCAAAAGAAGGGTTGACGGAGGTGGTACCTATGTGTAATGAACACAGAGCTTCTATGACTGTCCATGAATTATTGAAGTGTTACAATGTTTCTAAATAATAAAATGATGAGGAAGATCCAAGTAATATGAAAGTACCTAAAACTTAGGGAGAACACATAGTATAAGGGATAGAGATTGAATTTTTTGAACACACACAATGTTATTGGATAAATCGGTGAATGTGCACATAATCTTATCTCCCTAGATCCACTTGGATCTAGAACAAAACAAGATAAGACGTGACTCTTTCCCTAAGATTTAATCATTGACTTTACTATCAAACAAGAGATGAGTGACATACCTTTGAATATCACTTCCTTATATCTTTTTTGTCCCTGCTCCGATCCAGTGCTCTTGTGGTATTGGATCTGCAATGAATCACAAACCAACCAAAGTGAAAGAAAAAATAGTATATTCAATGAAAACTTACACATGTGATCAAGGACTCATGTAATAAAATGAGAATTATTTTATGGGAAAGAAACATGCCACTATATTATATTAAGTAAAAAGTGGAAGATACAACCAAACATCCTTGATGTTCCAAGGTTCCCTTTCAGTTGCCATTTTCTCCAACACAAAGACTTGCTCCAAACATTCATGAAGAAGATCCACAATAACTTGATGGACCAATGAAGACCTCAAGCATCAATTGAAATAGAATCCCTCACACAATTCTCGGCCTATTTCTTCATTAATTCCTTTCTTTATCTTTCTTACTTGCTTAACCTTTTCCATGAGAAATCCATCATTATATAGGAGAAAGAGAGATGGTTAAAGATATTAGGATGACTCCACCAGATCAGAGAAGCGAGTAAGATCTCAACCATACAGATGCCACCTCATATTCTAGAAGATCCCTTCTAGAAATTTCATGAACTTCGAACTTTTCTAAGTCTTCCAACATCACCGCACCCTAGATATAGTGTAGCCTATGGAAACGTCGCAAGCCGATTTCATGACAGCCTACAGAAATCAAGAATTTCTGCACTGTACCTTATGGTTGTCTTGCGGCGGCCTTCTAAAAACAAGTTTTGTAGAAGAGGAATCTATTCACTTTTCTCATGAAGAAAGGTTCTTTTGGAAGCCTGAACACATGTTGTAGAAACATCACCAGGGTGACTAAAATAATTTGTAACAGAATGCCCCCCAAAGTATGAGGCTGGAACTCGTGACAGCTGAAATACTTTGTAGAATATGTGTGTGTGTGTTGGAAACAAGGAGCACACCAATCAGAAACCTGCAAACAACCAAGCATCTATGCAATATTATACCATGTCTGAGGTAGGCATTCCCATGCTCAAATGGAAAGTGATTTAAATCATAAATGTCAGTCATGGCCACTAATCATACACTTTGGATCCATGTCATCAAGATTCTACATAGCCACCAGGAAAAAACTGTGGATCTATGCTCGTAGAAAAATCAGATTCAGACATAGCCATGAGACATACAAAGTGGATCTATGTGTCAATACAAATCATAAAAGCTCCATCGAAACTTGGATCGAAACAATGAGATCTAGGGTATTCAATCCCGTTGTCCATAAGTATGAATCTAACCATGTGACTACAGGTGTTGAATTCGAGCATGGTAGAAACCACTTGATTACCAACCATTGATGAAAACCATTAGCAAGTATGAAGAAAATCACCATTGACGGCAATGACTCCCAAGGTATCTTAGTACAATCCAATGAATGCGAATAAATGAGCTGAAGTTGAACAATCGATAGAATCTCTCAATCAGGGGTCAATGATGCGAACCCACTATTGAAAGTGAAGAAACCTGCCATTGAGGCATGCAGGTTCTAAGGTACTAATTGATTTCTATGTCTTATTCCTGGATAATGAGTTGAAGTTGACAGGAAAGGACTCGTCACAGGAGGGCCTTGATGTATCCCCCATCAATGACACGAAATAAGTAACAGATTTAAGGTAGATTAAAGTATGAATATGATTTGAAACTGACACAGGGAAGGTCAACATGGTATTAATTGATAATTGCAGATGGCCTACTCGATATAAGTCTTGTGAAAGGTTGGAATTCTCTTAAACATATGAATGACATGACAATGGTCTTGGCATCATTGACTCAAAGACGATCCAAGATATGAACTTGCAGAATGTCAAACGAGAGAAAAATGGATTTCCCAACCCGGATTGAATGATGAAGGGGGTGTCATGTTCAAAAGAGACTATTACTGCCACCAACACAAATATAGAGGCACATTTGTTTCCCAAATTTTCCCCCACCATTTTTGGCGAGTACCTCTTTATTTTGACGCAAGCCTTAGGAGGATAACATATGATTGTTGGTGTAAGCTCATCCTCTAGACAATTCCCTCGGAGTATGTTTAATGAACCATAAGAAGGAGTGGTTTGGTTCCATATAGGTCTTTCAATGTTTTTTTAACAATTCCAAAGAGAGAAAACTCGAGGGTTTTTCATATTTCGAGAGTCTGAAAAAAAATTAAAGAGGACTCTCTCAATTCCTTTTTCATAAATTAGTTTGATGAGACCAAAAAAGTGATAACCTACCACCCATCAAACATTTTCTTCAAATATGGTTACGAGCGTGAAAAGAACAAGGTCGCTCGACAATCTTTTCATGTTTAGAGAGTCTGAAAAGAGCTTAAAGGGAACTCCAGGGGGTTCCTTTTTCATATAACCTTTATGAGTCCTAAAAAGTGATAAAAGTATACTCGGTTACATTCTCATTGATTTACGAGCATGAGAAAGAACAAATACCAAGCTTGGTATTGTTTTCATTTTTACACAAGCTTAAAACAAAACAAAACTATGCTTGCGATAGATTTTATTTTTACACAAGCTTAAAACTAGCCAAAACTATGCTTGGACCTAGTTTCATTTTTAAACAAGATTGAACTATAGAAAACTATGCTTGGACTTCCCAACGCATAACACAGAGATGGTTGGTAATTAGCCCCCAACTTAAGAAGCTAGCGGCTCAACTTCGGCATGAATTCCACAAGTTGTAAGAATTCCCCCCCAATATTCATTTCATCCAACGTCATAGGAAGATGGAATGAAGCTTCAAATACTATACGCGGGACTTGACTCAAACAAAGAGGGGGGAATCTATTTCATTTTTAACGAGCTTGCCACAGAGAAGAAAAACTATGCTCAAGAGTCCAAGTTCAATCCCTAGACCTTTGTTTCATTTTTTAACAAGATTGACATAGAAACAAGAACTATGCTCTTAAGCTCTGTTTCATTTTTTAAGGAGGTTGCTTACAGAGATGTGCAAACTATCCTCATAGCTAGTTTCATTTTTTAAAGAGCTTGAAATCAGAAAACCATGCTCAAAGATGGTTTCATTTTTTAATGAGCTAGAAATAAGAAAACCATGCTCAAGGATGGTTTCATTTTTTAATGATCCTGAAATTAGAAAACCGTTCTCAAGGTCGGTTTTATTTTTTAATGAGCTTGAAATCAGAAAACGGTGCTCAAGGCTGGTTTCATTTTTTAATGAGATTGAAATCATAAAACTGTGCTCAACTTCCTCTTCTTGATCATGGCTTCCAAGAGGACAATGCTCTAGAAGTACACCATGTCAAGGTACAAAACTTAGTCATGGCTTCTAAGAGATCTTCACTTGATAGAAGAAACACACTCTAGAAGGAACACATGTCGAGGGTCATGATAGGGATAAGGAGGTTAGGCTCCAATATCCCTACCAAAGAGATCACCATGTCAACTACCAGATCCAAGTCATAAGGGAGTGATATTACATCAAGAGGCTTAGCTTCATTGGCAAGTGAAGGCATGGGGGACAATGCCACATAATTGACCTGTGGCAAGGACAATATTGTTACAGTAATACAATAGTCCCCCATATACAGTCATAATAGGTAAGGTAATATAGTCATAACCGATGAATGAAAGTTGATCAATAGTCATAATTATTCCATATTGAGGGAAATATATCACACGAAAAAGAGTGAACACAATAGCGTTCATGGAATAGACATAATCCTACCCAAGGAGTAAAGCGAAATCAAAAGGGTCTTGGACCACCATACGTCAATAAAGACAATTTTCCCTCCGAAAGTTATAGGAAACTGAGGAAGGTTCCCTTAAGGTTGATTGGTTCTCCTATTAAAAGCTAACATATTGTGCGTAATCGACGCAAGCTGAGGACAAACCAAATATTTCCAAGCAATAGAGGACAAAATACTAACGGACACACCTTCATCTATCAGGGTTTGAGGAACGTCCTAACCACAAATCTGTATTGTAATACGAAAAGGAATGTGAGAGGGAAGATGAGGTCCAATTAGTGCACCTCAATCAAAAAGGATGGCCTCATTACTTGGAGGGGGTTCCATGGGAGAAGAAGGAATGCCCCCCAGTACGAAAGATTCTGTATCAACGAGAAAAACATGGGAAGTATCGGGTTTACTCTCAAGTGGGAGAGTATGATCGATTGATGGCGAGATCAGATCGACCACTTGGATTTCATTCTCCAAGGGGAGAATGGGGTCAATGGATAGAAAAGGATCGATCGCTTGGGTTGCACTCTCTAACGGGAGAGTGGGATCGAATGAAGATGGGATATGATCGACTACTTTTTCAACTGGTTCAACTAAGTACGTGACCAGATTGACTACATAATCAACCAGACTGATCAATAAAGGGACTAGATTGATCATTCCATCAACTACAGGTGGGTTGAGAGTAAGATTATGGTAAGCAACTGGAAGTTGAGGCTGTGAAATAGTCATGTATTCTAGTAATTTCTAGGCTTTTCCATACGAGGGAAAAGGTGAGTGATATGACTCCCTTTTCATAACATACACAGGAACTTGATTCTACTTTTCTTCTTCCCAATGGTATCTTGACTAGTTGACGGGAGGTCATCAACATGTTGTTTAGAGGCTGACAACATGGGTTGGCGAGGGTGTGTAGACCATGCTTCTATAACCTTGGATAGACTAGGGTAATCCTTAAGAAGATGGATACACTTACAAAGCCTGCAAGGGTACTTGGGATTAGGGGTTGTTTGGGTGATCTTGGCATCATCAACACTCCCAGCATGATCAACAGTAACTGGTGGTTTTCCAACATGTCCAGTAGTGGTTGAAGGTGTTATCGCATAGTTTGTATCTAGGTCAAATGACTATAAGATGAAGGTCAAACTTGTGTAACAGGAACCTATCCCACCCAATGTCATCACGATGGGGAGGTTCTTTCTCTTTAAGGAGGTTAGGCCTAGGGGAGACGTCCCCGGTAACCCGTAGTTTGAAGAGGCAAAAGTTAAAAGGACAAAGGTAAAGCCCCCCCTTCATAGGTCACCACCAAAACAGATAGTACCATCTAAACAACCAATAATGAAGTGAATCCCCAAAGGAGAACACCTGCCCAGAACAAAGCAACAACAAACCAATATATGCAAGCTATAATTCAATGGGTTAGTACTTCATAAGACTATCTGATATTTAAATAAGCAATTATGGCAATAAATATTGACGAAGTCAATCTTTATCAATATAGTAATGCAAATAATATCACTTGTTCAATAGATACTGAAATGACATGGAATTCAATGTAAAAAATCAACACACCATCAATTAATGCCTAAACCACCATTCAATTTTTCTTAAAAACAAGACGTTGTTGCATAAAGATGAAATATTCAGGTGTGACATCAACAACTTAGGGTTAGAAGTTAGTTAGGGTTTCAATTTAAAAAAGAGTTTGAGAGTTGTTTGATCACTTTCACTTCAACGCTGGAGGTCTAAGATCAGTGCCTTTGGGCTAATGGATTCAATTTAAGAGAGGACACAAGGGTTGAAGGAGAACAACTAAGGACTAGAAGGAAAAGTTCTGAAGTGCTGCTATGGCAGGGCCCCGGAATCAAATCCCTAGGGGAGAGAGGCTCACTCCAGTGTTTCTAAAGAAAGGCCTCGTGCTCTCTCCTCCTTCCTTAGGTTAACTTGGAAAAAACGACTAGCATGAAATATAAATCAAGACAAGAGAGTGTAGTGAGGGAGAGCGTTGCTACAATAAGGCTCTATCACTAAACCCTAGAAGAAAAATAGCCCTAGGTGTAGATAACCTAGGCTTGGGACGTCTCCTCCTTCTTGACTTTTGGAAAGTACGGCTAGCTTAGGGAGAAGAAATGAGAGTGTAGCTATGGCTAGGCTCTCTCTTCCTTCTTCAATAGCTGAAAATTTATCTATTAGGGGACATGAGACAAGGAACTACTTGTGTGCTTGTCACCTAGGGTTTTGATTCAACAAATTATAAATACATGTAAGAAAATAAGACTACAACCATTCAATCAAGAAGTTTTGTAGAAAAATACTTAAAATTCTTTAAGAAATAACCATGCAAACCCTAGTTGTAACACCTTCCTTCAAGAGAAAAACCATAAAATGCCAAGAAATGCCTTCCTTCAACAAGTGCACCTCACTAAACCAACAAAAATACCCAAGTAGGGCGCTAAAATCAGACCTCACTAATGAGTGAGTGATGTGTTATTTTAAAATGAGAGTCAAAACCCTCAATATATAGTGTATCAATGACCTAATTTTACTTTTTAGGTCATAAAAAGGCCGACAAGGCCATAATACCAAAATAATATTGTTTTTACATTAAATCATCAAATTAAAACCCTAATTGAGTTGGAAAGAGAGTAAAATCCCCTTCAAGGGAGGCGCTAACCCTTTCTAGGGAAAATGAGACATCCAGGAGAAAAATGTTAGCCCCCTAGGGGCCTCTCCAACATGCCACACGTGCCACTGCTGCCCAGTCTGCCTCCAAAGGTGTCCATGAAGCTAGATGACATCATGGTGAATATGGGGATATCCTAAGACTTCCAAGGCTAGCGTTCCACTGAAAAGGGGTCATTCCCCCTAGGTCTAGTCGTGTTGGAGTGCCTTTGATGGACCTTCCTCTTCCTCTTCAGTGAAAAAGACTCAATCCATGTTCTTCCTGTTTCTACCCCCTGATGGGGTCTCAACATCCATTTGGTGGGCTCTTCAGCCCCATGGAGCTCCGAAATGGTCATCTCCCCATGTGTACTGGTCCAAATGGTACCTGTCCACGGGGCATGGTCCTGCACATCAAAAGCTACGCCCTCCATGGGCTCATTAGTCACCGGGATCATAGCAATGTTAATCACATCTCATCATCAATATTATTAAATATATGCATAAAAACCCTGATACATCAGTCAATAGCTCAAATACATTACAAAAACCTACAATAAAATATTGGAGAAAAAGACAAGATGTCCAATTGGGCTAGTATCCACAAGAAAAGGAAAGTTTCTAGAAAGATCTCATCCAAGCCATGTAAGTGAGATGATGAGGCTAGGGGATGTCTAGACATGTGGGTGTAGTGTGGGCCAAGGATGCATAATGTTATCTGTGGGTGCTTTTGTAGAAGGCGAAATGTACCTGTCATGGATGCATTTTTTCCAAGCCCGTTCTTGCGTTTATTCTTTTTCTTTCTTTATTATTTTATTTTCTTTTTCTTTTTATTCAAGGGATAACTAGAGGAAACTGTCTTGGCATGGTGACCAAAGCTGATAGTGTTACCCACAAGTACTTCACAGAGATGAGAAGGCTATCTCGTGATGAGACCCCCTTTCCCTTGGCCATGCAACCAAAGGTCACTGCCCTATCCTGGTAACCAGATGGTGGCAATGTCATACTGTTAGGTACCCATGAACCTAATAGGCTAACTCATGATGAGACCCCCTATCCTCTGATTAGATCTTGTTTGTTGTTTTCTGAGTCCCTCCTATTTCTTGCTCAGAGGATTTTTATTGCCTTCTCGGGGATCCTTGGGCGAAGCATATTGAGGTTTCATTTTAAGCTTTTGTCTTTTGCAAGCTGCTTTTACCTTCTGGGCCTTTAGCCCCTTCTTCCAATGAGATTAGGTGCAATCCTACAAATAGGTCAATCCAATGCCCGAACAAGGAGAATGGGATAAATTAGCGAGAGACAAGATGAAACAATGGTGCTATGATGGGAGCGGATGATGGCTCTTTAAAAATTCCCCAGTGGCAAATCAAAACCTATGGACACAGGCTTGTTAGGGCACCCTATCAATTCCCCCAATCATGGTCAAGCGGTCCAATGTAAGATCCAAGCAGTTGTTAGAGATAAAAGGAATCAAATGCATATATTTAAAGGTTTCAATGATCAAAAGTGACACATACCATACTACCTAGACCAATTACCTCAGGGAGAAAGAACCTCTTCTGATACAGGACCAAGACGATGGTGATGGATGATGCTACTGCTGACAAGATAAAGTTGATGGAAGAAGAAAATGATGGGCCCTCCAGGGCCATGCTCAAGTCAATACTTCTCTCGGTACTCCATGTCTAGGACCTGTGGGCCTCGAGACATGATCTCCCAGTTATCCCTAAAAAGTGGGGATAACATCTGGCTCCAAATCAGGGACATGTGCTCACCATAGAGTGCATGAGAACCTTAACATCTCCGGCATAACCTGCAGACCTACTCAATCTCAATAGGGGCATCAGTAACAAAAATGGGGTTGTAATGCCACCCCAGCATACATAGATATATATACTAAAATGAAGCAATCAATGAGTAAGAAGATGAAAGAAAACTTCTTACTTGTACTTACCTGTTGGATGGAATGTTGGGTGTAGTCAAACAACTAGTGAAGCCAATCCAGCAATGTCCCATGATACCTGCCTTTGTGCTTCATCATAAACCAAAATAGTGATTAATCAAGCACAAAAATGTCATGAGTTAGAATGTATATCATATCATCGGAAATCTCAAAGTTTAACTCATGGAGGTGGGTGGGAGGGATAAAATCCTGCCAAGTCCATCTCTGAGGAAAGTAATCAATCAACTTCAAGAAAGGGTCATGAAAAATGCAAGGTTCAGAAAACTTACTCAAAGGGCCTGCAAACTGGCTACCTAGGACATCCTCATGCTCTGAAGTCAAGGAAGGGATCGACAAAGATATAGAAAATGACTGGCAAGCTATCAAGGGAAAGTTGAAAAACTGGGATAACTGACTCAAACTTGCAGTACTCAACCAACCCTTGGAGTCTAGGGTTTTCCTAAGAGGAAAATCAACATTAAAAATATACTTCCCAACTACACCTTTAATGGAAAAGAATGGAAAATTAATAACAGGTAGCTAGAGAAAAAGGTCATGATAATCCTTCTTTAGGCAAACAATGTTTTTACTCCTATCAAAATCTGAGCATAGTGGTGGTTGATAGTCATATTCATAGGGTAAATCTAAGTTCTTGGAGGAGTACTCATCAAATGCCTCAAGGTAATACCAAAAATCATTAGGCAAATACTGTACTCGGTTAACCTTGGGTGTTTGTGGAGAGCCAGTAAAAATCTCATCTCTTTGTTGCCACTAGTCAAGAGCTTGCTGTGATAATTGCAAAGGAAACACTTGAAGATGACTCTTTATGTCATATATGGGATCCATATCATACCTAACTACATCCCACCTATGTCTCCCAACATGTATGAACTCATCAAAATCAACTATGTCAGTATCAATATGATAAAATGGAGGAGTCAAAACATCCAACACTTCTCTACTCTCTGTGTCATAAGGTAAAGAATCATTGAAAACTTGGAAGGGGGAATAATTTACCTTTATTAATCCTTTTTTTGCAAGAGCTTCAAGTATTTGGATAGCTTCATCAAGTGGAAGATCTGCCTCTACATCTTCAGTCTTGAGATATAGGGGATCTAGCTTGTCCAAGGGTTCCTTTTCTTCTTCACTCTCTGAGTCATAGAACAAGGTATCATCAAAACACTGGAAAGGAAAATGACTTACCTCATTCTTCTCATCTCGTGCAAAAGGGACAAGATCTTGGAGAGCTTCATTAGACTGAGGAGCGGTTTCTAGAGCTTCATCCTCATAATTCACGTCTCTAGTTATATCTTTGCTGCATTCTATTGGATTATGGGAGAGGTCTTGCTCCTCTTCAAGGGGTTGATAATGGTCTTCATAAACCTTGTATTTTATATCAGAGGATTCTTGGTATTGATCATGATATGCTTTCCTGAGATCTTCTACAATCTCAGTGGTGAATCTTTTGTGGTCTAAGGCTACCATGAGGTTTTGAAGGACATATTCATATGTTTGGTAATGTGGCTTAGTAAGGTCTATAAACCTACTGATGAGGTGTATGAAAGATGATATACCCCTATCCTTTCAATAAATCTTAAAACGATCTTGTAAGTAGGATGGAAGAGTGAGTAAGAACAATTTTATAAGAGCATCCTCTCCTCCCAAATTTATCTCGCTCAAATACTCCAAAACATTTATGATGTGAGGAGTTGGGAGGCCCAAAAATGTTGGAGAGTTGTTTAGCCATTTTGTATCAAAGTAGTTTGGGTATCCTTGAAAACTTTTGAAATCAATACTCGGATACATTTGTTCCCAGTGTGCCATGATCCCATAAATTGGAAATATTACAGAAAGTAAGGTGGCACCCTGATAAATATTAGTGGAGTTGCCAGATAATTTTCCTGAAACTATCAAAGGATAAGGGAAAACACCCTAGTGGAGTCGCCAGGTAAGATTGTAAGATAAGGCTCTGAGGCAAGGCTTACCAAAAAGGTTTGTCATCTTGAGGAGAATTGAATCAGTGTTCCTCGACAACAGTGCCAAAATGTTATCCCACAATTTTTAGCTAGGTCAAATGGCTATAATATGAAGGTCAAAATGGCATAACAGGAACCTATCCCACCCAATGTCAACACGATGGGGAGGTTCTTTCTCTTTAGGGAGGTTAGGCCTAGGGGATACATCCTTGGTAAATTGGAGTTTGAAGAGGCAAAAGTTAAACGAACAAAGGTAAAGTTCCCCCTTCAAAGGTCACCACCAAAACAGATAGTCCTGGCTAAACAACCAATAATGGAGTGAAGCCCCAAAGGAGAACACCTGCCCGGAACAAAGCAATAGAAAACCAATATATGAAAGCTATAATTCAATGGGTTAGTACTTCATAACACTATCAGATATTTAAATAAGCAATTATGGCATTAAATATTGACAAAGTCAATGTTTATCAATATAGTAATGCAAATAATATCACTTCTTCAATAGATACTGAAATGACATGGCATTCAATGTAACAAATCAAAACACCATCAATTAATGCCTAAACCACCATTCAATTTCTCTTAAAACAAGACATTTCTGCATAAAGATGAAATATTTAGGTGTGACGTCAACAACTTAGGGTTAGCAGTTAGTTAAGGTTTCAATTTAAAAAAGAGTTTGAGAGTTGTTTGATCACTTTCACTTCAACGCTGGAGGTCTAAAATCGGTGCCTTTCGGCTAATGGAGTCAATTTAATAAAGGACACAAGGGTTGAAGGAGGATGGCTAAGAAATAGAAAGAAAAGTTCTGAAGTGTTGCTATGGTAGGGCCCTAGAATCAAATCCCTAGGGGAGAGAGGCTCACTACGGTGTTGCTAAAGCAAGGCCTCGTTCTCTCTCCTCCTTCCTTAGGTTAACTTGGCAAAAACGGCTAGCATGAAAGATAAATCAAGACAAGAGAGTGTAGTGAGGGAGAGTGTTTCTACAACAAGGATCTATCACTAAACCCTAGAAGAAAAATGACCCTAGCTGTAGATAACCTAGGCCTAGGACGTCTCCTCCTTCTTGACTTCTGGAAAGCACGGCTAGCTCAGGGAGAAGAATAAATGAGAGTGTAGCTATGGCTAGGCTCTCTCTTCCTTCTTCAATGGCTGAAAATTTCTCTATAAGGGGACATGAGACAAGGACCTACTTGTATGCTTGTCACCTAGGGTTTTGATTCAACAAATTATAAATACATGTAAGAAAATAAGACTAAAACCATTCAATCAAGAAGTTTTGCAGAAAAATACTTACAATTCTTTAAGAAATAACAATGCAAACCCTAGTTGTAACACCTTCTTTCAAGAGAAAATCCATAAAATGCCAAGAAATTCCTCCCTTCAACAAGTGCACCTCACTAAACCAGCAAAAATACCCAAGTAGGGCGCTAAAATCAGACCTCACTAATGAGTGAGTGATGTGTTATTTTAAAATGAGAGTCAAAACCCTCAATATATAGTGTATCAATGACCTAATTTTACTTTTTGGGTCATAAAAAGGTCGACAAGGCCATAATACCAAAATAATACTGTTTTTACATTAAATTTTCAAATTAAAACCCTAATTGAGCCGCAAAGAGAGTAAAATCCCCTTTAAGGGAGGCACTACCCCTTTCTAGGGAAAATGAGAAATCCAAGAGAAAAATGTTAGCCCCCCAGGGGCCTCTCCAACATGCCACAGGTGCCACTGCTGCCCAGTCTGCCTCCAAAGGTGTCCATGAAGCTGGATGATGTCATTGTGAAGATGGGGATTTCCTAAGCCTTCCAAGGCTAGCATTCCACTGAAAAGGGGTCATTCCCCCTAGGTCTAGTTGTGCTAGAGTGCCTCTGATGGAACATCCTCTTCCTCTTCGGTGCAAAATCCTCGATCCATGTCCATCCTGTCTCTACCCCCTGATGGAAAAATGTAGTAAGTGGATTTCACTGCTCCCTAACACAAGATTCTATGTTTGTTTGCAGCTTTGGAAATTTATCCTTCACACCTATTACAAATCCCTACAACTAATCTAATGTAGGTTTGTTACTAGAAAATATTAAAAATGTCTAATCAATTTTTATAAGGTTTTTATTTTTATGGATGTTGTTACTCAAGAGGAAAACGACATGGACTAAATGATGTTTTGACCGACTCTAAACAATGCAAAGAAATGAGAATGAAAATATTTCACTTCGATGAAAGCTATATGACGAGAAGGAGAAAACGTTTATCATTCCCATATGCACAATGTCCCAAAATTTTATTAAACTCATAAATATCAAGATTCTCAATAAATGAGCAAAAGAGACTGTACACCAATACACGATTCTTGGCCCCCCCAAATGCCAAAAATTTTTAGAATTCGGGACCAAACAATACCAAAAATCATGCAATTTCGCTACTTCAAATGCAAAGATGCCCCCAATCTAATGAAAAGAAAGAAAGTAAAACTTGTAAAATGATGAAGACGGGATTTCAATCCCTGAAAACCACTCAACAAAAAGTCTTACACTCAGAAAATAGTCAAATACTGGTACCAAAAGTTATTCCCAGGTGATCAAAGCAAAACTGGATGACAGAAGACAAAAACAAAACTAATCCAATAAATTCTACAAGAAATGTCACAACCCAATAGTAAGGTACATTGTTGTGATTTGAGGTTTCTGCAAGCTAGATATGGGATAGGATGTAGAGGTTTTGCACTGGTCTAAATAGTCAAGGTGTGGCGATCTAAGGTTTCTGTAGGGTGCATATGGGAAACAGTGGAGAAATTTCCGTAAACAAAGGAAAATTAAAAAAAGGGAAAAGAGTCTAAAAGAAATTTCAGATCCAGAGAGTCTCGATGGATCCCCCACAGACTCAAAGACTGGATTAAAATTAAAAGAGGTAGGCTAAAGGAAAATGGATAGCAAAAAACCAAAAACAAGTCGTATCCCCAGTATGGTCGCCAATTTTGTTATTGGATAAATCGGTGAATGCAGACATAAAATGATTTCCCTAGATCCACTTGGATCTAGAACAAAACAAGATAGGACATGATGCTTACCCTACACTTTAATCATTGAGTTTACTATCAAACAAGAGATGAGTGACATACCTTTGAATATCACTTCCTTATATCTTTGTTGTCCCTTCTTCGCTCCGATGCTCTTGTGGTATTGGATATGCAATGAAACACAAACCAACCAAAGTGAAAGCAACAATAGTATATTCAATGAAAACTTACACATGTGATCAAGGAGTCATGTAATAAAATGAGAATGATTTTATGGGAAAGAAACATGCCACTGTATTATATTAAGTAAAAAGTGGAAGATACAACCAAACAACCTTGATGTTGCAAGGTTCCATTTCGGTGGTCCTTTACTCCAACACACACACTTGCTCCAAACTTGCATGAAGAAGATCCACAATAACTTGATGGACCAATGAATACCTCAAGCATCAATTGAAATAGAATCCCTCACACAATTCTCATCCTATTCGGTCATTAATTCCTTGCTTGATCTTTCTTACTTGCTTAACCTTTTCCATGAGAAATCCATCATTATATAGGAGAAAGAGAGATGGTTAAAGAGATTAGAATGATCCCACCAAATCAGAGAAGTGAGTAGGATCCCGACCATATGGATGCCACCTCATATTCTAGAAGATCCCTTCTAGAACTTTCTTGAACTTTAACATTTTCTCAGTCTTCCAACGTCGCCGCACCTTTGCTATAGTGTAGCCTGCGGAAATGTCACAAGCCAGTTTCATGATAGCCTACGGAATCAATAATTTTCGCACTGTATCTTATGGTTTCCCTGCAGTGACCTTCTAAAAACAAGTTTTGTAGAAGAGGGAGCTAGTCACGTTTCTCATGAAGAAAGGTTATTTTGGAATCATGAACACATGTTGTAGGAACATCACCAGGGTGACTAAATTAATGTGTAACACACAACAAATAAAGATGAGGAAGGTAAACATTGGGAAGACAAATAGTCCAAAATTTGCACAGATAGGAGATTATTGGAATGATGAAATAGTGGAAAAGATTTCATATTTGTTGCACTAGTATCAAGATATGTTCCTAACTACATTCTTAGAGATGAAGGGGATATATAGGGAACTAGGTGAGATGAAGATCCCTTTGAAACCCGATTCTAAGGCAGTATCACATAGACCCTACAGGTTAAATCTGAAGGATAAAGAGTAGGTGAAGGCAAAGATATACAAGATGTTAGTAGCATAGATCATTGAACCAGTGGTGGAATCAGAATGGATAATTCCAGTGGTAGTGCAAGATAAGAAAACAAGAGGAATCAATATTGTGCAGATATGAGGAAGTTGAATGATGCATGTTTGAACGATTTATTCCCAAAACCATTAACAGATGAGGTAATAGAGAATGTAGGAGGGAAGGAAACTTATTATTTAACAGATGGATTCTTATGGTACCATCAGATAAATATTATTCAGGAAGACAAGTATAAGACTACTTTTACGATAGAGTGGGGAAGTTATCAGTACACAGTGATGCCCTTTGGAGTGAAGAATGCACCTACAGTGTTTTCAAGAGATGTGGCTGCAAATTTTAAGGAATTTATTCATAAATTCCTTGAAGTATATTGATATGATTGGATTGTGTTTATTCTACTGAAGAATCACATGGAAGAATTGAGGTTAATGTTGGATAGGTTTAGACGGTGTCATATTTTGTTGAATTTGAAGAAATGTATTTTTTGTGCACCATTTGGGATTTTTTTTAGACATGTGGTATGTAAGCAGGGCCTATTAGTGGATCCTGCCAAGATTGTTGCAATTCTATATTTACAACCACCTACATCAGTCAGACGACTGAGGAAAATTCTGGGTCACAGAGGATATTTGTTATGACCCAAGAGGGGCACATATATGGCTAAATGTATATGATATGATCCTAAGGGGGGGAGTATAGGGGCATAAATGTACATATAATGTGTAAATATATGTGCAATAGGGTCTTCCTAGTGATATAGGGGCCTAATGTGCAAGTGTGAATAACTATATATAAGAGATCATGTATTCATTATGGAGATGTGAATTCTGAAGTATGAAAGGTATTTGGTTATTTGGAGGGGGTTCCCCTATTATTTAAGGATTTATTTTGTAACTTATCTATATTGGAGCTATGCTCCATGTTGACATTTTGTACATGGTGTGTACTTCTGTTATTTTTTTATATTTTGAGCATTTGGATCACAACATTTGGTATCAGAACTCAAGTTCTTCTGGTTTCACTTCTACATATGAGACACCTTGGAATTATTGCTATAAAGTTTGTTTTATGAAGTTTTAGAAGGAACCCCTTGGAGTATATTTATCATATGGATCAAGCTATGTTGGGTTCAAATTTCATATCTTGAGGAATTATACTTGTGAAGATATAGAATGTGTAAGATAGGGTTCTGGAATCATCCTTAATTTAGTCATCGCGAAATTTTCTCTATAAATTTTTTTATGTAATGTTTCAGACCCTGAAATCTGGATGATATTCATAGAAATTATCATGGTATCTGTGATAAAAATTTCAGCTTCTAGGTCATCATAATTGTGTAGATACACCCTATGGAAGATAGGGTATCAGAGTAGTCATATTGACTAGTCTCAAAAATGTGGTCTGGGTAAAACAACCATAAATTATTCATAGATATTACAAATTGAGTGAGACAATTTGCATATAATAGTGAACATGCCATAGTAAATCTGGTACAGTTTTCATAATTTTATATCAATTATTGTGCAAAAGGCACATTGTGCAAGTTCTCTCTACCGGAATGGGCAAATATCAGAAAGGTGTGGGGAGGTTATCATAACTTCCACTTGGCACATCCAATTTTGGTCAGACCTGTGACATTGTAGACAAGAAATTTTAGAGTACTACAGGTCATGGATTCAAAATGATAAGGGCCAAAATTGCAGAGATACATCATAAGTAAGGTCGTCCAGGAGGACAAACTCCAAATCAGGGTTTCAAAGAACTCTATTAAGAATCAATGGAAATACCTAAATTTACAGGAGATGAAGATAAAGATGAAATCAATCCTATGGAATGGTTGAGGTTGGTAAAATAATATAATATGAATCCTAGGAAAGAAAGATATTTTTTTTTATAAAGCTTGGAAGTGGTGGATGAGTGTTGATCAAAATACTAGATGGCACTGTGTTGGGGCTCAAAAATGTCCTATTCTCATCCACCTTTCCCTTCATCATTCTTCACATTTCATCGCCCCATTAACCTTTCACGATATCATTTCGATAAATATACTTGGGTTTCACCTTATTGTTATCCACTTTATTCATTTTAGTAATTAAAAGGAATTTGTGATTAAATGTTAGAAAATCAACATGTTTTCATATATATCTCAAATATGTGTGAGCTTTGTAATGTGTAGGAATACATGAAGGATTAATTCAAAGGACTTCTCGAATACTTCCTCACCATTTCAATATTTGAAAATATAATTCAAGACCATTCCAAAGGAGAAGATAATGGAGATTTGGTTGGAATATCTTATCTAAGATATATGAGAGATATGTGTGAGGATTTAAAGGGATTATATTTTGTAATAATGGAAAATAGGTTGAGAGAATAGTGGATCTATAATAATGAGATGGTTATCTTATCTTCAAGGCTCTCATGTATAAAAGAGAGTGCTCTCTCTTCATGAGAATGAAATTAGGATGTAATTAGAATTAGAGCAGTCATTAGGATTCAAAAGAGAAAAGGATTCTTAGCTTTGATTCATATTCTTTCATTGTTATGCTTTCATTATTGTCATTTGATTATTGTTATGTAATTCAAGATAGATTTATTGTGTGATATCACATATGCTATTTGTTGTTAACTCTTCACATGTTGTATTGCTTTTCCTTTATGCAATTTCTAGATTTCCTAGATTAATGTTTCCTGCTTTGCTAGATTAGTTTCATTTCAGCAATTTAGATTAGATTACTTCTACTTCAGTCCTGCATATATAGTGTGTGTGTTTTGTAAGCCTACAAACCTCGGATTGACAAATTAAATGGTTTGGAAAATACTACTATGGAATTAAACGACAATATTTCCTCTCAACATTTTGGCGCCATTGTCGGGGAAGCACAATGGATTGAGGTATTAATTTCTTTTTCATTCCAATTTATGCAAGTGTGATTAGACATGATCCTAACTCCGAGGTGACATACGGGTAAGGACATGTAGGGTAGTGTAAATTTCAATTCCTGCATGTGTTGGTAAGGGGTCATAGCAGCTACTTGAGTGGAGACTCCTCATGTTCTCCCTGCCAGCTCTAGAGTGTGAATTTCAATTCATGCAAGCGTAATTAAAGTGTAAATTTCAATTTCCGCAAGATTAGTTTAAATTTTTGCAAGTGTGATCTACATGTGTTGGTTCTAGGGGTATTAATAGCTACTTGAATGGAGACTACTCATGTTCTCCCTGACCAACTATCAGGAACGTTTTTATTTCCACAACTGTGAAGAGTAATTTTTTTTTTTATGTTTTAACAAGAGTGTTTTTTTAAAGTTTTTCATTTTAGTTTGGGTGCTATAAGAATCCTTATTTTTAACATGATTTAACAACGAGTGTCAGCTTGGAACTACTCACTCAGATCCTGGCAGACATCAGGATCTCCTCTTCCTTGGAAGGGGAGATCTTGACAAGGATCAAAGATTCAAATACTCCTCCAGAAACAATTGAAGATTCAACATCTGAAGAATCCTGGATATCCGATGATGAACAATCATTCGAGCAGGAAATCAAGGAAGATGAAGAGGAGTTATAGCATGATCTGAGTGAGGATAATCGCACCTACGAAAGCCTTATTGAACAATGGTTCCAAGTAACTACTCAATTAGATCAATCTTTTTGTTTTTACTTAGTTAGTTTTCCGTTACAGCGACTAGATTCATTCACTCTCGCATATTTTCACTTTTCATTCAAAAAATTGCCACTGAACATATTGATGTTATTGCTACGTGGGTGGCTACACTGGAAATTTAATTACACGTAACTAATTTTTAATTCTAATTAGCATAGAGTAGGTAGGCTAATGAATAAAAGAACGTTTTTGCTCTAATTTTTATAAGTATGCTCTCCTCCACATTTCGTTCAATTGTGAGGATCAGAAAATAGGATGCCTAAATTGATTTCAAGAATGAATGTTTTTTTTTTTCATCCATCCTTTGACCTGCAAATAAACACAATAAAAAAAAAAATTAGACGAATAAAACAAAACCAAATTTTAAAAGCTGTTATAGCATGCTGAAACAGTGAAATTTTTACATGCTGTTACAGCATGCTGAAACAATGAAATTTTTACATGCTGTTACAACATGTTGAAACAGTGAAATTTTGACATGCTGTTACAACATGCTGAAACAGTGAAATTTTTACATGTTGTTACAGCATGCTGAAACAGTGAAATTTTACATGCTGTTATAGTGGTTGAACTGTGCCTGGAATCGATTGAACTGGGTTTTTGAAATTTCAGATTGGTTCATTTATGGTTTTGAATTTCATTTTCTTTTGTTGCAACAAGCAATTAAATAATAATCCTGCAAAAACATTAGCAAATCAATATAGAATGTAGTAGAGAATCTATTCTTCGGCCTTTCACACTCTATCTCTGCCTTCACCACTTGAAATCTTCTGACCTTGAAATCAGCCTGCAACAAAACATGAAACATTAAACAACTTGCAAAACAATGAAATCTGAAGCCCTCGATTAATTCCAAAAAGAGTAAAAGAGAATCATGGTAGAGATGTTATTGTTAAAAGTTGATTAAAAATGACAAAAAATTGATAATGAGTTAACTAAATCCAAGCCATAATCTCAACAAGAAACAAATCGATAGAGTAGTGCAATTATGGTTGTTGTGTGGCAATTTCAACTACCCATAATTTTTCACGCATTTGTTAAGCTTGGAGAAATTCCTTCCAGGATATTCTCCCAAAATTATTGGCCAAAATAGATGCAATAAACCACCATTTATTATACCTCTCGCATATGTTTCTTAACCATAATATTTTTTTTCAATAATAAAATGAAAAAAAAATGGCAAAGAATTAACAAGATCCTTATTTTATGTGAGCAATAATTTGCCTAATAATTGGAAGGAGTTTAAAAATATATGTATGATTGGCACGAATGCACCAAATTCCACCCGCTGGCACAAAATTTCACCCATATACTTCTAACATCTGTGGTTTAGTTTGGATATGCTCAATCTGCAGCCCACAATTGATTGAATGGAGGTTGCATGATTAGTTGTTGAAGTCAGGCACCAACTCAAATAATAATCTTCCTCCAACCTACCTTTTGATAGAGAATCAATTATGGTTTTCAAGTTAGAATTTTGAACTGCCTCACGTATATTACAGAGCCTCGAGACCCAGCTGACATATGCAATGCGAAACTTTCAATCTGAATTTTCCGTCAATTAACGTCCATTTGCAGATAGTCAACTTCGGATGCAATTTGTTAGCAAACCGTGATGAATTTCAAAAATACGGGACATGGGTTTTATGCAAAAGGGTCTTATTTAGTTGAATGGTGAGCAATTTTTGAAAATTCTACTTGGTTTGAGAGAAGTTTCACTTTTTCGGAACATGAGGAAACCTGATTTTGGGATGGCCAATTTTCCAAACATGACAGAATGGACCAATTTGGATGACTGAATTTTCATAACATATCTCTGCTCTCGACATACATGATCGACGTGTTCTTGTAGGCAACATGTTTCTTTATTCAGATCGATGTTTTTGTTTACTCCTTGGTTATTTATTCAGATCGAAGTTTGTGTTTGCTCCCTGGTTATTTGTTGCACTAGAATCATATACTCTCAATTATATTTGAAAATGTACTAGTTTGATCATGAAAGAAAAACTCTGGCACATTTTTCAATTGTTTAAATTCCAGAATTTCCATTACATGTATCTTCCAATCGTTTAAATTCTAGAATTTCCATGACAAGTATTAGCAAGAAAACTGTTGCATATGCACACGGGAAGATTTGATGAAGCCAAGATAGTTCTTCTGTTTTCAGTTTTTCTTTCGTATAATTTTTAGTTTCCTTTTGCATGTTCTTTTGGTTTGTAATTTAAGAATAAAACAAAAAGACATTTAAAAAAAAAATATTTGGTTGGTTTTCTTTCTTTTAGAATTTTTAGTAAAAAAGAAAAAATGGAAAATGAAACAAAAACAATAAAAGAAAAAATTTAGGTAAAAACAGAACAAACAAAATTTAGAAAAAATTAAAACACAAGAACAAAATAAAAATCAAAACATTATAAAAATTTGCAATTGGGCATTTCATCATTTCTGAAAACGATATCAAAACAATGTTTTAAGATACACAATATTTGTTTTCTTAAGTCACTTTGGCATAAATCGGCGGATGAAATAAGCGCGCAAATACAACATGTATAATGTGTTTTATTTCTTCTTGAAATTTTCTTTGCCACATTCGTATTTCTTTCTGCATGCTATGTTTTTGGAACTTCTGATAAGTTTTCATGCAATAATTTGAGCTAATCTTTTTCAAGTTCACGGCCGATTGCATTCCATAACAAAGTGATCTTCAGGAATCACAACTTTTTCAGAAAAACATGTGTTATTAAAAGTTTGAAGGAGAAGATCTTCATTATACATTTCATGACGTATGTTGTTACACATGTATTTTAGATGTTGTTACACATGTTACAAATGTATGTTACATGTTGTTACTCCTGTATTTGTAACATGTTGTTACTACGCCTATTCATAAACCATTTTGCGTCATGATATGCTTACCCCCATTTTTCCTTCAAGCGCACATTGATCATCCCTGTGTTGAAGCCATCTCCCATTGTATTATCCATCATGACTTCACACATGCCTATCTTTCTGAACTGCATACATTCCTTTATCCCTTTTCAGTTCATTTTTTCCTTCTTTTTTCCCTTCTAGTTTGCCTTAAAAATAAAACCATTCAATTCCCTTTCCATGATTACATTGCCTTGTTTTCCTTGCCCTGCTAATCCACACTACTTGACCATGAGATCTTTTCATTTATAGTCCTACCACTCTTTTTATCCGAACTAGTGTTGACTGATGTGGGATTCCTTAAGGCCCACCTTTCAACAAGTTTTGCCCCATTGACCTCAACACCTTATCTGGGATATAGAGTAGAGTCCATTTTTTAGTAGCTAGAGGCTTGCATGCCTTAATGGCAAGTTCTCTTGGTGAGAATCATGGGAATACATCAATTTCCCTTGATCGTCTGATCTTGCAAGTGGCTCGACATCAGCTCATTCATTCGCACTTCGCCATATGTACTCGAGTACCTTGGCACTCATTAACATCAATGGTGAGTTGTCTCGCATTGGTTAACGACGTTCATCATTGGTCAGTAATCCAATGACTTATTTTCATGCTCGACATCGACACATTCATTCGCATGATTAGAATTGTACCATCAGGTTTTGCAGCGGGTGAAGACTATACACTTTTCATGACTCTATCAGTAGTTACAGTAGCATGACTTCATCCATATGAGACTACCACAGTTCCACTTTCACACTTTCCCTTTTCCATGATTCATTCAGTAGTAGTTCAGCTTCCTCCACTTCACATTCTCTGATCCAGTAGACAGCAGTCGCAACTACAACAACAGTCACTTTCCATATGATCCTGCAGCAGTGACATTTTCCATGATCTAGCAGCCGCATCAGCTATATTCCTACTGCATAGTTCATCAACATTTTGGGCAAGTGGAGGTATGTTATTTTCTAAACTTTAATCATGTAATTCTTCAACCACTAGCAATGAATAATTTGGAAAATTCCCTCATTAAGTTCCCTTTCCTTTTTCACTTCTACAAATTATGCCACATTGCATGAGGACATGCAACAAGTTAAGTTGGGGGGTACGAGACTTTATTCACTATCATCACTCCATTTTTCCATGACCATCATTCCATTTTTTCGTCTCATTTACCAGTTATGAACATTTCTTTTCCAACGATGCTCTGTTGCACTTTACTTCATAAGCATTGATATACATATTGGCATGATTCACACATATACAAAAACCAAAAAAAGGGGATTTCTTATACTCAGTGATGTTTTCCTTATGCACATTGATAGCATACATTTTCCGGTAAAAATATGGGTAAATTATTATCAGAACAACAAGAGAACAAGTAACGAAATGAATGTTGTTAACACAAGAACCAACATTCTTTATATTCATGGTTGTCACACAAGGACCAACCATAATAAAATGTCAGTTGTTACTCATGTAAATCCCATCCTGGAAAACATTTATTATCATCACTCAAAGCCAACATTCATATGCCAAAATTTCTTGAGAAGATCCATGCATGGTTGCATGAGGACATGCAACAAGTTAAGTTGGGGGGTATGTTGGGGCTCAGAATTGTCCTATTCTCATCTACCTTTCCCTTCATCATTCTTCACATTTCATCGCCCCATTAACCTTTCACGATATCATTTCCATAAATATACTTGGGTTTCAACTTATTGTTATACACTTTATTCATTTTAGTAATTAAAAGGAATTTGTGATTAAATGTTAGAAAATCAACATGTTTTCATATATATCTCAAATATGTGTGATCTTTGTAATGTGTAGGAATATGTGAAGGATTAATTCAAAGGAATTCTCAAATACTTCCTCACCATTTCAATATTTGAAAAGATAATCCAAGACCATTCCAAAGGAGAAGATAATGGAGATTTGGTTGGAATATCTTATCTAAGATATATGAGAGATATGTGTGAGGATTTAAAGGGATTATATTTTGTAATAATGGAAAATATGTTGAGAGAATAGTGGATCTGTAATAATGAGATGGTTATCTTATCTTAAAGGCTCTCATGTATAAAAGAGAGTGCTCTCTCTTCATGACAATGAAATTAGAATGTAATTAGAATTAGAGCAGTCATTAGGATTCAAAAGAGAAAAGGATTCTTAGCTTTGATTCATATTCTTTCATTGTTATGATTTCATGATTGTCATTTGATTATTGTTATGTAATTCAAGATAGCTTTATTGTGTGAGCTCACATATGTTATTTGTTGTTAACTCTTCACATGTTGTATTGCTTTTCCTTTATGCAATTTCCTGCTTTCCTAGATTATTGTTTCTTGCTTTCCTAGATTAGTTTCATTTCAACAATTTAGATTAGATTACTTCTACTTCAGTCCTACATATATAGTGCATGTGCTTCGTAAGCCTACGAACCTCGGATTAACAAATTAAATGGTTGGGAAAATACTACAATGGAATTAAACAACAATATTTCCGACACTGCACATGGGAAGAATTTGAAAAACGCTTCTCAGATAAATGGATTAGGGATACAAAAATGAAGGAAATGTATAGAATTAAAGATGAATTAAAAGAAGAAAAGGAAGAGATTAAGAAGAAGGGTGAGGATCTATCTAAGAGAATATCCCTTAATGAATCACTCATTAAGGAAGTTAAGAACTTAAAGCAATAAAAGACTAGAAAAGGCAAGTGGGAAAAAGATGAATCAAGAGAAGATTTGAAAAAGAAATATGAAGAGATCTGTAGATTACGAAGCCATAATAAAAAAATATTGGATGAGGTTAAGAGATTGAAATAAGAAAAGAAGAATCTTGGATGAAGAATCTACCAAAAGACTGGAAGAGGAAATTTGCAAGAAGGTTGAGGAATCCTTAAATACAGATGAGGTAAAGTTAGAAATTGTTAGATGGGATCACATTGCAGCTTCAAAACAAGAAAGAAGACAAGATTCAAGAATGTCAATAGACGATACTTGAAGAATTTGAACTCCATCAAGAGGATGTACATGCCAAATATGATGGTATTATCTCGAAGGCTAAATTAATCAAAGACCAAGAAAGGATGATCGAGGATTCCATTATCAATGAAAAGAAGATAGATGAAATGCATGTGCAAAGTTAAGTAATACCATCAAATGTGAAACTGTATTGACACCATCATTACCAAGAAACATTTCAAGGAAAACAATAAGGACGATATTGACATTATGAAGGAAGAATATGGAATACTTATCAATATTCATGGAACAAGGTGTTATAGCCCTAAATTACACCACACATGCTTACCTGGCATCAGGCCAACTCATATCCCTTTTTTGCCAAAAACCACTGAACAAATCTTCTAAAAACTTCATTTTTAAAAGCTCATGCTAGCTGGCCCACTACAGCCCGCGTGGATCTACAGTGTCCATGCTAGCAGGTCCACTACAACCCGTGTGGACCTTGAGAATCATGAAAAAAGGAAAGTTGCCGACGGGACAAAAAGCTATGGGTGATTTAACTGAAACTCCTGGCCATTCATGGCCAAGGGTTCGTCCAAATACCTAGCTCCTTCTAGCCTATAAAATAAGGGGTAAGGGTACCATTTAGAGGAGGAAAAAATATAGCGAAGAAACTCTGCCCATTTACGTATTCCATTGTCCCAACCCTTTATCCTTTCCTCATGCCAAAGGAGATTTAATGCAAAGCAATTGAAGGACAGAAGAAGAGGAGCCCAGGATCAGGTTCAAGGAGCGGTGGTCGGTCTTAGCTTTTGTAAGTTGACTCACTTTAAATAATAAAGAGAATTCTTTTCCCATCCCAATTCATGAATTGTCTATGGTTTGATTAGTTTATGTTTGATTTCTAACCCTTGAGTATAGAAGTAGCATGCATGCATAGTTGTTGTTTGTCTTGAGTGCAGGTCATCTTTGAAAGGAGCATTGCGAACAAGTAGTCAAGCACAACGGAGGATCGACATCGAACACCGGTAATAAGGTAGGTGGTCCTTTTCCATGCATTTAATGAGAAAAAGGGATTTAAATCTTGGGATGTAGGTAAAAAAGTAGTTTCTATTCGGTCAAATCTGCATGCAAAGTCTGACCCTAATTTGCTAGTCCGTAGGGTGTTTTTCCCAACAAAAGAATTGGCGACTGTACTGGGAATAATACTCTTTATGGTTCCTGGATTTATTTAAGTTTTTGGGTAGTTTAAAGACTAGGTTTTCTATTTTTTCTTTGCCTATCTTTTCTTTTTCTATAAGGTCTGAGCTAGCAGGGAGTCTGGTGTTCCATACCAGCTTTCCCTGACTTTTGCTTGACTGTATTTTTTGGGACACACAGAGGTACACGCGGCCTACAGAAGTGTTACACATAAAAAATACTCACTTTGATAGTGTCGCAAGTGTCATCATTACAAGGTTCGCAAGTGTCGCTTTTTGCTCACAAGTGTCGCAAGTGTTAAAGAAAGCATACTGCCATGATGCCCATGTCGTTCCTGTAAACGACATCAAGAGGACACTTGGCACATGTCAAACACTTGATTTGTAAGAGGAGGAAAGGTTAACTGGGTTCATGAACCTTTTGCCATCTGAAAACACTAAAAAAAAACTAAGTTTTGAAGGCGAGCGCTCCCCTATACATCTTCTGGGAGTGCTGGCACTCCCCCTTGCACTATTTGGGAGCGTTATAAATATCCTTTGGCCCTTCTAAGGGAGAGTTGGTGTCTTTAGGAGTGCTGGCACTCCCCTAAACACTACTAGGGAATGCTACAACACTCTAATGGCCCTTTTGGGGGAGCGCTGCCTATTCTGGGCAGTGGTTAAGTTGTTGAGATGAAAGGGGGAAGGATCCTTTCATTCTTGGAAGGCAGTTGGATTCGAATTCCTAGTCCAGCCATGATCTTAGGGTAGATCCTCAACTAAAGAAGGCAAATCCTCCACTCCCCCAAGGATATCTCAATTGGTTAAAGCCTCTCCAAGGCTATATAAGAAAGCTTTCTAATGGTGAAAGGGGACGAAGAAAGGGAGAATCACACCAAACTTATGATCTTATAAGTGGTGCTGGAACAAAGATATTTTGGAGGCAAGAGACCTATGATCTCATAGGGAGCAATTGGTGAAGCTATCATCATTTGGATCATGGATATTTTGAGCAAGGGGTAGACAAGGAGGACTTGACGGAACTACTACAATCCATCGACGGTTGTAAGCAATGTTTTGTCCTCATTAATATAATTTGCTTGGCCTGTTTCTTTCTAATTCATGTTCAATCTAACATAAATTTGTCTCTTTAGTAGATAGACCTATTTCGGACTAATCTTGATAAAGTAGGAAGTAGTCATACTTTGTTTGTCTACAGGGCTCATTGAGGAGCAAAAGATTGGATCTCAACTTGGAGCGTGCAGGGACAAATGCCAGTAAAAGGTAATCCTTTTCTCCTTCCTCCTTACACATTAGTCCACCTAGATCTAAAAGGAAGTCAGTGACCATGATAAGTACTTTCTGTCTTAGAGTTAAGAGTCTAGCTCTTTTAGGAGACCTACCTATCCACAGGGAGATTTTCCTTCAACAGAAACTGGCGACTCCACTGGGGAGCGAATCAAACTTTTAGTTTTGATTTTTCCTCTAGACCTTGTCTTTCCCTTTGGTTGTTTCCCAACCTTGTTCACCCCTTCATATCTGATAAGCACTTTTTTTCTTAGAGTTAAGAGTCTAGCTCTTTGAGGAGATCTACCTGTCCGCTGTGCTTACTCAGCCTTTTCCACAACAACAATCCATGGTTGCTCAAACCCCCTCTCCCGGGGGAAGTTATAGTGGACCTAATGATGAGGCCTCATCGAGTGCACATATTTATATGCTTAATGGGATTAATTTGACCACTCGATCTAAGACCTACGACACAACAAGCAACCTTGACAAAGGAAAAGACACTAATGGTGCCGACACTTTATCAGATCCATCATCATCCTCTGTTAGCCTTCCATCGGTTAATCCTCCGTTTGGACCAATTCATATTGAGAAACCCACATTTGACTCTATCTTACGCCCTCCTAAGAGCACTATCCGCAAAGCTACCTTTAATCCTAGTTCACGTGCTGCCCAAAAATACAACATTGTTGCAGATTTGGCTCAAGCACCGTGTGCTATGTCTGCATTAGAAGCTCTACAGCACTGCCCCAGTCAACGTAGAATGATCTTGACCTCTCTTGGCGCTGTTGATCCTGAGTCATCCAATCAGATCATGTTTAACATGGATAATTATGCGTCTCGACTCTCCCACCAACTTGCTTTCCAAGTTGATGTTGTTGTTCACAATCAACAAATCCATCAAACTATTATGGATGAGGGAGCCTCGACTTGTGTCATGTCTTTAGCATGTTGGAAAGGTTTAAAATCACCAACACTCAACAAATCCCCAACGATATTACGTGCCTTCGATGGGCGAGGTTTTCATCCCCATGGGATTTTACAGTCCCTGCCCATCCAATTGGGTGGAAAAACCATTATTGTTGATGTCGAGGTGGTCGATGCTCCCCTCGATTACAACTTGTTACTTGGAAGAAGTTGGTTTTATGCTATGACTTTCGTTGCCTCGTCGGTCTTTTGATGTGTACAATTTCCTCACCAGGGAAAAATTGTCACTGTTGATCAGTTGGATTTCTGCACGACTGATGCTCGCACTCCTTCTACCAACAATATTCCTTTCTTGGGAGACCACAAGATCACGTATGAAATCATTGGTGTTGGCTTACTGAAAGATTCCAGCCTCATGGGTACCTTCCCTACACCACTTCCACCGACTACACATCATATTTCCAGTGTCAATATGATTTCGACCGTGGCTTATCAATCTTTGGAATCATCTGACCCTTGGATTATACCTTGTCCTTTGGCATTCAATGCACTAAGTGACACCGTGCCACTTAGTCTAGCTGAAACGTCTTACGTTTCTACCCAATCCGCTTCTCCCTTGTCAGATTCCCAACATCTATTGGAACTTGACAGTTCCTTGATGCAATCATGATTGCGTTCCTTGTCGTCTGCGATCGAATACATTTCCCCACCTTTTCCTTCGGATGAATCTCTTCAGGAAATGTTTCACATTGACAAGTTACCTCGGGATAATTACTGTCACCGATCCTCTTTTCTTCACCCTCATGAAGAAATTCGGGCAAATATACCGCCTGTCTCCCCTCCTAGTGTTGATTTTTCATCATCTCCCATGCTTTCAACTTCCGACGATTTGGATCCGGTAGTGGACATGGTGATTTCTTTGGTAGGATTATTGGATCTTGATCTCCTTACTCCTATCGTGACCCTCGATATGTGTCCCTTCTCGAGTAATTATCTTCCATCCAGTGAAGATCTCTTCAAAGCCATGACTGATTTTTGTCCCTTGACATGGTACCCTTCCTGAGAATTATCCTCTCAGAAGCCATGATCAAGAAGAAACCATGAGCATAGTTTATTTTCTCTGTGGAAAGCTCATTAAAAAATGAAACAGAGGTCATGAGCATAGTTTCTCTTCTCTGTGGCAAGCTCGTTAAAAAATAAAACAGAGGTCTTGAGCATAGTTCTTTTCCTATGTCAAGCTCGTTAAAAAATGAAACAGTCACCTCTCTTGAACCTTCTTTTCATCCACCTCCTTCAGTGAATGAATCGAAGCTTGGAGGGCATGTCTCCAGCCTTTGATGATCTTTCTGGAGTTAAGCCACTAGCTTTCATGCTGGGGGCATACTGAGCTTAGTCTTTGTTCTTTCTCATCCTCGAAAATACATGAGAATGAATCCAAGTAAACTTTTATCTCTTTTTCGAACCTGTATGGATACACGAAAAAGAAACCCCCTGGAGTCTCCTTTAAGCTCTTTTCAGACTCTCTAAACATGAAAAGATTGCCGAGTGATCTTGCTTCCTTTCCCACTCGTTAAACGGTTTGAAAGGGCATCTTTCGAGTGATAATTTATCTCTTTTTCGGCCTCACGATACTAACATTACAAAAAAGAACAACATTGGAGACATCTTTAAGTCCTTTTCAGACTCTCTAAACATGAAAAGATTACCGAGCGAGCTTGTTCTCTTCATGCTCGTTAAAGTGTTTGAAGAAAACATCTGTTGAGCCATAGTTTATCTCTTTCTAGGTCTCGTCAGACTACTTTATGAAAAAGGAACTGAGAGATTTCTCTTTTAAGTGTTTTTCTAGACTCTATAATCATAAAAAATCTTTGAGTTTTCTGTCTTTGGACTCGCTAAACAAAAAATCGGCAGGCCCATATGGGATCGAACCCTTACTTCTTCCAGTTCGTTAAACAAAGGAAGAGTAACTTACCGAAGGTGAGTTTTATCGAGCATGTGTTATCCTCCTCGAGCTCATTAAATTAAAAAGAGGTACTCGTCTATCTGGATAGGGGAAAATTTGAAAGAAGCAAGCCAAGCAGTATTGTGAGAACATTACCAAGTAACTCTTAGAGTTTCCCTTGAACACAACACTTTGTCTTTTGCACACATTATAATCCGTTGAACCTCTACATTGAGCCAATCCTTTGAGTTTCTTTTACTCCTTTGGGTCACCTGACATACATCACAACATCCACTGCATCATCAAGTTTTGGTCCATACCATGTTTATGCTGTTGTGCGTCAGTGTTCAAGGGAAGTATCCACCTTGAGAGTCAGCCATCACAAATATCTTGTCTCAATACCTGTGTCAGTCCATGTTCATTTGATCTACCAATTACATCTCTATGTCTGTTTCATGTCGTTGATGGGGGATACATCAAGGCCCTCCTTCGACGAGCCTATTCCTGTCGACTTCAACACATTATCTAGGAATTAGACTTAGAAACCAGCTAGTACTTTGGGACCTGCATGTCTCAATGGTAGGCCTCCTCACATTCGACAGTGGGTTTACACCATTGACCTCTGATCGGATGATTCTACGGATGTTCGAATTCAGTTCATTCATTCACATTCGTTGGAATGTACTAGGGTACCTTGGAAATCATTGACATTAATGGTGATCTCCCTCATGCTTGTTAACTGTTTACATCATTGACCGGTAATCAAGTGGTTTATGCCATGTTCGACATCAGGACATCTATTCACATGGTTAGATTCGTACTACATCGGGATCGGTAAGAAGACCCTGGGTTGAGTGATCACTTTGATATGTACTTTGCCCAGGTTGCGATGGAGTTTCTCTTGAACAATGATGCATATACTGTTACATAGATCCACTTTGTATTGGTCGTGGCTATGACTTTTCATCTCGTAGATCCACTGTGTATTCTTCATGGCTACGATCAGTTCAGGTCATGGGAGTATAGATTCATAGTATATTTTCAGTGGCTATACCTTTTTATCAATACAATTATGGATGCGCGGTGTATTTTATGGTGGCCATATCTTTCAAGTCTTGATCACCCAAGCATAGGTATGCCTGCCTTGGGTTTGAAACATGTCATAATATTTGTTGGATGTTTTTGTGCATCTTTTGTCAGGTTCTTTGCGTCTATACCCTTGCTTGAAAGTCTACAAAGCATTTTAGTTATCATTTCCTGTCTTCTAACTTCATACTTTGGGGGGCAATCTGTTACACATCAAAAATACTCACTTTGATAGTGCAACAAGTGTCGTCATTACAAGGTTCGCAAGTGTCACTTTTTGCTCACAAGTGTCACAACTGTTAAAGAAAGCATACTGCCATGATGTCCATCTCGTGCCTGTAAACGACATCAAGAGGACACTTGGCACATGTCAAACACTTGATTTGGAAGAGGAGGAAAGTTTAACTGGGCTCATGAACCTTTTTCCATCTAAAAACACTAAAAAAAACTAAGTTTTGAAGGAGAGCGCTCCCCTATACCTCTTTTGGGAGTGCTGGCGCTCCCCCTTGCACTGTTTGGGAATGCTATAAAGCTCCTTTGGCCCTTTTGAGGGAGCGTTGGTGTCTTTAGGAGTGTTGGCACTCCCCTAAACACTATTAGGGAGCGCTACAATGCTCTGATGGCCCTTTTGGGGGAGTGTTGCCTATTCTGAGAAGTGGTTAAGTTGTTGAGATGAATGGGGGAATGATCCTTTCATTCTTGGAAGGCAGTTGGATTCGAATTCCTAGTCCAGCCATGATCTTAGGGTAGATACTCAACTGAAGGAGGCAAATCCTCAACTCCCCCAAGGATATGTCAAGTGGTTAAAGCCTCTCCAAGGCTATATAAGCAAGCTTTCTAATGGAGGGGATGGAGAAAGGGAGAATCACACCAAACTTATGATCTTATAAGTGGTGCTGGAACAAAGATATTTTGGAGGCAAGAGACCTATGATATCATAGGGAGCAATCGGTGAAGCTATCATCATTCATATCTTGGATCTTTTGAGCAAGGGGTAGACAAGGAGGACTTGACGGAACTACTGCAATCCATCGACGACTGTAAGCAATATTTTGTCCTCATTAATATAATTTTCTTGGCCTGTTTCTTTCTAATTCATGTTCAATCTCACATGAATTTGTCTCTTTAGTAGATAGACCTATTTTGGACTAATATTGATAGAGTAGGAAGTAGTCGTACTTTATTTGTCTACAGGGCTCATCGAGGAGCGAAATATTAGAGCTCAATTCAGAGCGTGCAGGGACAAACACCGGTAAAAGGTACTCCTTTTCTCCTTCCTCCTTACACATTAGTCCACCTAGATCTAAAAGGAAGTTAGTGACCATGATAAGCACTTTCTGTCTTAGAGTTAAGAGTCTAGCTCTTTGAGGAGATCTACCTATCCACAGGGAGATTTTCATTCAACAAGAAGGCCTAAATGCGTGTTCTCATGCCCTATCCTCTGACAACTCGCATGTGAACGCTAGTTGTAGAGATAGTAGTAGTGTGTAGGATTTTAGAGAACCTTAGAGGCATTCCTCCTCTTCCCTGTCAGAATCACACATTCTCAGGGGGTTTTCTGGAATCCATTCTGAGTCTTTCTTGTTAACATTCCTATCTCAGATTGCTTTTTTTTTTCCTTATTATTTTTCCTTGCATTATTTGTTTTTTCTGTTAGAAAGAGTATCCAAGCCTTCAAGGGATCCTAGTTATTAATACTAGAGGCCTCTTCCTGGTCTGGACTGCCTGTTTTCATATTTTTCCAAAGAATTTAGATATACACGCGGCCTGTACAAGTTCATTCCACATGTACATGCTCTCTTTCTCTGTTCATCACACGTTTGCATGCGTGTTGTTTGAGTGACAATCACGTGCTTGTACAGGCTACTTTTTGTTCAAGGTGGGACAATCATCCCCTTCTTTGATAAGAAGTATTCCTCTCAGGTGTTTGAATCTATGTTTGAACAGTCAGTAGCTTAGGCTTCATCTTACCCTTAGCCTGCGTTTTCTCAGTTAAAAGTTGACAGAAAAAAAAAAAAAAAATTTCTTTATGGTTTTTAGACAAGCGTGAGAGTCATTGTTTTTTCAATTGCCTTTGTGTGATTCTTTGCGATCTGTGCTTTAAGCCAGAATTTTTTTTCTTGGTTTTTTGCTTGTCAGTATTTTCCCTTTCTTGCTTTACTAGCACTTAAATAAAAAAAAAAAAATTCTCTTTTCATTTTATTCTTTGGTTGAAGAGTGTGTTTCTGCATCATTAGCTAGGGAAAAGTCTTTTATTTCATAAGTTTTTATAGTTCACTTAGATCATAAGTAGCTCATAGTCGAGCGAAATTCCATTGAGTTTGTTGGGTGTTTTTCCCAACAACACAAGGAATTTCCAAACTACTCTTCAATAAGCTATTATCATAGACCAACAATGACTACAAATTGGAGAAGCTTCAACAAAAATACATGGAATCAAAGGAAAGAAAATTATTCAACAACTAGACACCAAGGATTAAGACCGAAAATAATTACTTTTGGATGGATAGATCATCAACAATGGAATGAAGAAAGCATGAACATAAGAAAGTAATATTACTTGGTTTCATCACATGTGAAGCGTTTAAATGCAAAGCTTTGAGGAAAAATATTTTCAGAGGGTACTATATTATGACCCAAGAGGGGCATATATATGGCTAAATGTATATGATATGATCCCAAGGGGGGCCATATAGGGGCCTAAATGTACATATAATGTGTAATTACATATGTAATAGGGTCGGCCTAGTGATAAAGGGGCCTCATGTGCAAGTGTGAATATCTATATATAAGAGATCATGTATTCATTATGGAGATGTGAATTGTCAAGTATGGAAAGTATTTAGTTATTTGGAGGGGGTTCCCCTATTCTTTAAGGAGTTATTGTGTAACTTATATATATTGGATTTGTGTTCCACGTTGACATTTTGTACATGGTGTGTACTTATGTTATTTTTTGATATTTTGAGCATTTGGATCATAACAATATTACATGAAATTGATCAAGGGTTATGTGGAGATTACAACGCTTATGGAGAAGTTTTTGAAGAAGGAATTTAAGTTCCAATGGAATGAGGATTATCAAAAGGGTTTGGACACCTTAAAGAATAAATTAGTGACCACACTGATTTTGATATTTCCATATTGGAACAAGGAGTTCCATGTACATGTAGATTCACCATCCATGGCTTTGGGCACAATACTATCTCAACCAAGGGAAGGATACATAGATCACCCAATTTATTTTGCAAGAAGGAAACTGTCGATAGTAGAAAAAAATTATACTACCATGGAATGGGAAGGATTGAAAATGGTATATGTGATGCAAAAGTTTATAAATTACTTATTGGGTTTTCATTTTAAAATGTATACATACCATTCTGCACTAAAATACTTACTGAACAAGATGGTGTTGGGGGGGAGAATATGCAGGTGGTTACTGATGTTTCAAGAATATGATTTTGAGGTTTTTGTAAACTAGGGAAGTTGAATGCAGGACCAGATCATGTATCATGCATACTATCAAGAGAATATGCAGAGAATCTAGATTAATTATTGTTGAATGAAAAACTATTTGTAGTTAAAATGGCGGATGACTACTTCGTAGACATCGTGCAATTTCTAAGTATAGGAATGGCCCCATGAGACATGACAGTTGCAGAGAAGAAAAAACTAGTGGTTAAATCAACAAAATATCAATTGACTACATGTAACTTATATAGGTTAGGTGCAGATGGAATATTGAGATGATGTGTGTTGGAGCATGATAGGCCTATGATACTCACAAAAGTGCACGAAGGATTTGTAGGAGGACACTACACAGGTAAAGAAAATGCGTAGAATATTTTATGTGTAGGGCTCTAGTGGCCCACATTTCATAATGATGCTAAATAATACTGTCAAGCACACGATGTATGTCAAAGGGTGGGAAATCCATCCAAGAGGGATGAGATGCCTTTACACCCAAAGGTTACATTGCAAGCATTTGATAAATGAGAAATAGAATTTGTTGGACCAATCAACCCATCAACAAGAAGATCAGGAGCTAGGTACATCATCACTTTGACAGAGTATTTGACCAGATGGGAAGAAGTATCACCAATCATAGACTACACCACAGAGACTATTACACTATTTCTATTTAAGAATGTAGTCACACGATTTGGGTGCCCACATATTCTAATTAGTGATCGAGGAACACACTTCTTCAATAAGATAATTGAAGCATTGACTGAGTAATTTAAAATTCATCATCATAAGAGTACTTTGTATCATCCTCATGACAATGGGATAGTAGAGTCTTTTAATAAAATTATGGAGAATGCTTTGACAAATATCTGCAATGTAGGCAGAGACAATTGTAACTTAAGGGTTCCTACAGTATTATGTGAATACAAGACTACAAGAAAAAATTTGACATGGCAAACACCTTTTAATTTGATCTATGGGAAATAAGCAATAATCTCAATGGAGTTTATTGTGTCGAGCCAACATGTTGCAACAATTACTGAACTTTCAGACTATGGTGCAGTGGAGGAGATATTTTCATAGTTGGTACAACTTGAGGAAGATCGCTTTGTAAAAGGATTCCATCAACAAGCTCTAAAGGAAAGAGATAAGGCATGGCATGTGTTGGCATAGGGGCATACTCAGGGTTCAATGCTACAACAACGCACCAACAAAACCCTAACTACCTTCCCTTTCGGCAACACCTGTGAAGCAGATGAAATCTCACCCGAGGTAGAGGCAAGGGTGGTTGCAAGACTCAGGTGTCTGCAACCTTATCTGGGACACAGAAATGTGATTATACAACTTACTATAGCAATTAGCACCATTAGTTCCTCAAGATACATTCAATAACCACTTCGCTTATAAGACAGAGCTTCACATCATTCACACTAATCTATAGTATTCAAGAACTTAGCAACAATAAGATATATCAAATCTAGTAGATCATCACTAATCATCTTCATACACATCATATCTAACATTCATACACATCTAGGAGCATAAAGCATAAGTAGATATTCCTACAAATATCAAAGCACTTAGCAGAAGAAGAAGTAAACACATTGAATCAAAGCACAAAGCATCACACATAGATTTAAGTGGTTCACCCCCACCCTGGGGCTACGTCCACCAACTCTTCTTCTTTATTATATTGGTCAAGTAGTTACAACACATAGCCTCAACAATCCTTACTCCACACAAGACATAAGACCTACACAACTTGCTAGATCCTTCTTCATTGCACTTCAACACAAATCCTTTCACAACCTCCTACAACAACTTTCACTTAGCTCTGCAAGTCTCTTACAATCATGCACATAGCATTTACAATCCAAATTCGATCACACAAATATAATTACTATCACTAAGACATCGGCTCTCTTCTACCTTGCCTAGACATCTATTTATACATACAAAAGTGGGCCTAAGCATGGGTAAACCCATGGGCCGACATCCCTTTCCCATTACATTAAACCAAACACTAAAAAGAGGCCCAAAAGTGGACCAATATCCCATGATCTCTACTTCATCTTGTGTGATTCCTTCGATAGGGCATCGAAGTCCCAAAAATGGTCAAAAATGACCAAGTATCTCCTACAATTTGGTCGAGGGCCAACAACATGATAGACACATTAAATAGAAAAAGTTTCAAGTGGGAGACTTATTATTAATCTATGACAATAAGTCCTTGCATCATCTAGGAAAGTTTCACATGCATTGGTTAGGTCCATATGTGATTTAGCATGTGAAGGAGGCAGGTGCTACATAGTTGAAAACCTTGAATGAAGAAGCCCTAGGACGTATGATGAATGGAGGTCGGCTCAAAATTTATAGAGACGGTCGACCATATGTACATTAATCTAAACTATGCAAGAACACATGTACCATAGTAGTTGTACTATAGTAGGGAGGTAAAATTTAGAAAAACAATTAAAAATAAAGTAGAAAATGGAAAAAAAAAAAGTAGAAAAGGGAAGAAAATAGATAAGAAGGGGGGAAAAATAAGAAATACAAATGTATATAGGAAGAAGTATCATGCCAAAAAAAGGGGGTATCACACATGTAACATAAACAATGCTAAGTCAGTTAAGTGTATGCAAAAGTCAAGCATGAGACAATAACCATTAAGGGAATTAAAGCACATAAATGAAGTTAAAAATCCATAAATGGTGAAACATACTGGAAATGGGTAGTCATAAATATAAGGTGCCACTAAGGATCGAGACAAAGTGGCAGATTGAAGGAAAAATCGATGGAGGATTAATCATTAATGCCACAATAAGGAAAGTATTGATTGCATACTCTGATGGATTCAACACTTATGTTCGGTGTGAAATATATTACACAGTTGTCGAAGAGTTATAAAATCACATAAGGGCTTGACAGGGAAGGTTATTTGCATTTTCTAAGAGCCATGAGAATACAAAGTGAACCAGAGTGAACCAGAGCTGAATTAGAGCCGAACCACAACCACACTAGAACCAAAACAAAACATTTAAAAAAATCATTTGCAGATAATAATGGCACCATCGAAAGCTAGGGCACCAACAACCACAACACGCAAGAAAAAAAAACAACCACTAGTTACACCAGTATACATAGAAACACATGGAGCTTTGAATTCACAGTAGAGTTTTTGCAGGGGCTATATATTGCCAAGGAAAGACATCGTGCCACAAGTCAAAGTACCCAGAGACAAAAAATACTTGCTAGTCACACCGAAAATACCACCTGGTGTAATTGTTGAAGGGGGCATGCTAGGAAAGATTGCTACCTTGAAATTTATAGACCACAACATAACATATGAAAAAAAAAAATTCAAGCTAGAAAGGGAGAAATGTTTGTGCACCAAAATAATACTAGGGACATGAGAAATCCTGCTTGAACCATAGACTTTGGAAATTGGACTGGAGAGCTCAGGAATATTGAACCTACTAGAGATCCCACATTTTGGCTGAAGTTTGGAAATAATTGCATGCGTCAAAAGGTTACTAAGTTGTGTCCATGGAGGAACATTGTGTCTAGACCCACCAATATCTATTGATACACAACTAATTGCATAGATCACAGTCTTGCCGAAAGTAGGAGAGGATATGACAACACTATTCAGAAACAAGGTAGGGAAGAAAGCAATATTGGAATCTATGAAGAATAAGTTTCACACCTTTAGGGGGAAGAGGGGGTTGGATGTCACAAACATAAGAGATGATGTTGTGCAATTTGTGATGCATGTGTTTCCCTGCAAATTACTAATAAATTATTCACGGATTAAGTTTCATCTAGAGTAATCACAACTGCAAAAATGTGCACAGAGGGGGTCTAGCTGAATTGGGCCACATTTTTGGTGAACCAAATTTTGATAGACTTTCCAAAAACCCAAGAGAAAAGCACATAATTCCATTATTCCTGGCTTCTTATCCTGATTGCACTAGTTAGATGGAAGCACCCTGGTGATTGCCAATGTTTTATAACAACCGACAATGATAATGGAGTTGCGCAACTTGCAAACCTATGGAATACGAAAAACAAGAGGAGAAAAATAGATAACATTGTCACATTTTCTGTCTACTTTGACATGATCAAGCACATAGTAACACATATACCGTGCATCACCACCTAGATGGTAGAGACTTACCAGGATATTGCATGATTTAAATAAGGAATGAACCATTGTACATCCAAGACAAAAGAGACCCTACGCGCTAGTGGTTGCCAACCACCTACAAATTAGTAGGGGACGATGTATGCCTGATCACCAGTGACTAGGAGGATGATTGGAAAGTTCCAAGGGAGAAAATAGAGCACCCGAAAGAAGAAGAAGAACAAAATAATGAAGAGGAAGGACTAGACAAAGGACAGGGAAATGGGAAACACAATGGTGCATGTAGTACGACAAAGACAATACCATCAACTAAAGACACACATCGAACAAGCCGAAGAGAAGGGGAGAAAATAAAAGACAAGGGGAAGGGTCCAACAGTAACTATGTTAAAAAATGTAAATCTCACAAAGTACCACTTTTCTATAATCTTACATACGATGACATAGATAGAATCAGATACCAAGTGCAGGATGCCACATAGGAGTTAATTGAAGAAGCCTCACATAAATAGGAGGAACAACACTAGGAGGTGTAGGACCAATTGATGATGATACAACAACTACTAGAGACAGGGAGGATAGCACCAGAGAAAGGATCAGGTGAAGGAATGTCAACAACACCAATTGAGGAAGTAGACAATACCAATCCATTCCTATCATAGTTAGCAATCATGCACATAGCGCTATAGATTGACATAAATGCAGTCAAGTTCCCAACATAAGAACTGCTAGAGAAAATGAAAGTAATAAGTCACCTAATCTTACTTGTTTCACGGATGCCTACAAAAATACTACAGAACTTGCATATTGTTATTACATAGGAGATTAGGCTATGCACAGAGTTAGAGTTCAGGGAGTTGATCAAGGTAACAAATGAGAAGGAATAAATATAGAAAAAGTATACAACGTCCCTGCAATAGAAGAGTGAGGTTGAAGAAAAAATTGAGATAATGTTGAAGGAGAAGAGTGAGGCCGAGGAAAAGGCCAAAAAATCTTTAAAAGAGAAGGAAAAGTCCAAGAAAATAACATGTAGAAAATAAAAATGATCGTACAAAATATTTATAAGGAGATCCCCGAAGTACCAATAGTAGTAGAAGCCACAATGGAAGAGCATTTCTCAAGAATTAGTGAAGTCAACAAAGGCTTCCGCACAAGGATTGAGGAATTTCAAGCGTGCACCATGCCAGGAACACCACCAGAGGAAAGAGAAGGAAGAGAGAGAACCACGATGAATGCGGTAGAAAATATTAAGAAGTTGGATGAGGAGTGCATAAAGATCTATGAGGAAAGTGCATAGATCTGGACAAACCTAATGGAGGATCCATAAATGAAGGTCATGGAATCCAAATTGAGGGATGCGTAGGAAAATTCATAGAAGGATTCAGAGAGAATAAAAACTCTACTTTTCATTGAGCGAATGATGACCATTTTGGCACAAAGACAGTCATACAATGAAATCAGAAAGATACAGGACAAGCATAAGATCCTCCAACAACGATTGGGACCACTGCAAGATGAATCACTGAGGGTGATAGGAGAATTGGAAACTACGTAGGGAAAAGTGAAGCAAGTGAGGCATGAAACTGAGGAGAAACTCATGACCCTGACTACACACGGCGTAGAGGAAATTTTGGGAACAGAGGAAGAAGTAACAAAGGAAGTCAAGATAGAAAATGATACCTCCAAAAAGTTCATAGAGACATGGAGGAGCACGTTGCAACATGCCTGAGTGGCTCAATATGAGCCACAACTGAGTGTTGGGGGCTTGTTGGACAAGCATTTTGGATACAGTTTTTGAGGAAAATCCTAAGTATGTAGGAGAAGCACAAAAATAGAAGAAAGAAGAGAAGGTAGGAGCAAAGTGCATAGTAAAGGCGCATTAAAGATTGAAGTATGCAATAAAATCATACTCAATAGAGAATAAAGTAGGAGAATAAAGAAAGAGAAGAAATCAAGAGAAGAAAGTGGGAGAAAAGGAAGGAAAATAGTTTGGCATGCAAAAGACAAAATACATGCACAAGAAGAAAGAACAACAATCGAGAATGAAAAGAAGCATGAAGATGCAAAAGATGGAAAAGAACGGTTGAACAACGAGTCAAATTGAATTGTAATGAGTCATAATGAGTTGTAATTGAGTTTTGGGGATAAGAAAGTAGGGTTTTGAGCCCTAAAATCCATGTATAAATATGTAATGGGTTGGGTAGAATAGGCTGTTGACACCGAGCGAGGAGAGTGAGAGAGTAGACTGAGAATGAAAGAGTCTATGTATGATTGTTTAGGGATAAGTTGCAGAGAGAGGCTTGCACTACGAAGCGACTAGGAAATATGGAGAGAGAGATAGCATGATATATCTATTATAAGAACAGTGTGCAAGTCTAAGATGAGTATATAAAGAATAATAAAGAATCCAACCATTGTTGACGTATCCCAAAGTTGGGTGAGCCACGTTAATTGTTGTGTATGCTTGTATTTTTATGTGATCTATCATGAATGTTCTCTTTCTTCATATTATACTAGATGTGTTTATTAGATGATCATTGCACAATAGTTATGATTGTTACAATGAACAATTTATGTTTCAATCTGTCGTATAATGGTGCTATATAACTAAATTCACTAATTAATCAAAGAATAATACACATGATACTACGCATAGAATAGATAAGTAAGAATGAATAAGACGATCACCTCACATTCCCTCACTATTGTAGAAACTTGGTTCCTATAGCCCCAATAGATGCCTTGGGTGAGACTTCACTTGCATGCAGGTGACGCCAAAAGGGCCTGTGTTTGAAGGGTTTTGTTGGTTGTATAATTTGAACGTAGGGTCTTACAATCGCACAACAACATAAGTAAACTAAAATAAAAAATAAATGTACATTGAAATGTTTAAAGAGAGAAACATATTAGTATTTTTTCATTCCTCTGTGTTTTCGTTTAATGTTACAGTCAATTAAAAAGAAAATTAAACCAATAAGAAGAAAACAAGTAAAATATTATATACATAAAATAACAAAAATGAATAAATTCATTTGATTTATATTTTATGGTTTGACTATTAAACAAAAGAAATGAAATAAATTATAAACAAAAAGTAAGTTCTAGAGCCTAAAGAGTTTGTTCTTTATTTTTAAATGAAATTCCCCATACATTTTCTTGAATTTGTTGAAGATTTCAAGCTTTTGCATATACTTGGACCAGATTTCTAGTATTTACTATCTAAGATGGTATGTTACATCATACAATGAACAACCAAGCATAGAATAAAGACAAAGAAAAAAAATCAAGTTGGATGTTTAACAGAGCAATGTTGGTGAAGCTCAAGGCAATCATCTGCATAAGAGAAAACTCATTAATACTGAAAATCATACTTAATACACAACATAATAAAGTAAATAAAAATATTACCTCAAAGACACAACCCAAACTCAATCCTGCTTTGGCTCCTTCTACTACTCTGCAAGACATTCCCTGCTGCCAATAACTTCATTAGTTCCCCACTGAAAAGAATGGAGGATGAATGGTAAATAAAAGAAGAAAACCTCACATTGCTCCAATCATACCTCTCTCTGAAACATTTTTCCTCCCTTTTGTCTGTCTTTTCCTTCTCTTTTTATTCTTTAATGAGGTAGTTCAAGTAGTTCAACTACCTTTTAGTTAGAAGGATAAATAATTTTAATTAAGTAGGACATATTTATTAAATAATGATAAAGGATAATGATAAATAATAATTAATAGGTGGGAATCTCTTTGTATCTCTTAATTTTTTTATTTGAATATTCCCTTGTAATTATGCATCTTTGCAAAACATCCTTTATATCTCCACAAACTAATAATGACTTAGAACATGGGAATAATAATGAATTTGGGAGAGATGGAGGGGTTTGTAATATGTGAAAAATGAAATTAAATGATAGGAGTGTATGATGCATGTTCACAACGTAAATATAATTAGTTTTCTCATACTCTTTACACAATATTTATGCCTTATACCAACCAAGATTCAAACCATATGTACAAAAACTATCAATACATATTTTTTTTATAACCATTATCTATCTATACAATAGGGGGGGAATGCAGATTTAGATGATGCATGATTTGGGATTTCATGGAATAATTCCTAGAAAGTGGAATAATGAGGGGGGTTGGTCATATAAGTATAGTAGGAAACAAACCAAATATTCTTTTAAATGGTTATATCTTTGAGTACAATCAAATGCTCTCATATTCAAACCATATAATCAAAATTGTTGTAATAATCTTGTCAATTGGTATCGATTTCATTAAATAAATGTTGGGCTTATAATGAAACTTCAATGCATGAGTATATATATGTATATATATTTTGTAGTAGAACATGTTCTTAGATTTCAATTCCATGTGGTGAAAAACATCTTATACTTTGAAAATATGTATTTCTTCATACTAGTATCAATCTTTAAATACTGCATGCAACCAAGGTAAATAAGACCTCATAATCAATATGGAGAAATGAAAATATTTTCATGCATTTCATAACATAGATTATTCCTTTGAAATTTGTATGCATGTGCTATCATCTTGGGAATAATTGAAATAAATGTTTCAAATGTTTTCTCTTTTAGGGGGTCCCACCTATTAATTATATTTATCATAATAAGTTTTTAGTATTCCTTGCAACCATTTGTAAGATATATAATTAGTCTCGATTTTTTTATTCAACAACAAGCAATATGGAATGAGGAGAAGCCCGACAAAGCTTTGTTGGCTAAAATCTGTTTACTGAAATTGTGGTCAACATATGCCAACTAAAAGATGTGCATCAATTGCATTAATGTGCAAGCTCAAGTAACTCTGGTATTACAAAATTAATGAACTGAAATGTATGGGGACTAAGGATCAAATGGTTGATGAAATATATCAGTTTCTATTATATAACAGGGAAAACAAAAATGGAAATTTAAAATATGTGTGGTTGGGGAATTCATGGAATAATGTCTAGAAGGAAAAACAATGATGAGGTTTGGTCCTGTTAGTATAATAAACATAATACAAGATGACTAAAAGAAAAAGAGAAGTAGACAAATACACTTGGGTATGAAAAATTATACAACAAGGGGAATAAAAAAATGGAAATTCAAGTGATACATGTATTGGGACTTCATGGAGCAATTTATGGAAAGTGGGAAGTATGAGGGTATTTGGTACTATGTATAATAGAAATGGCCAAAAAATCTTTAACTCTTTAACAAAATGATTATTAAGATGGATGAACTATCATGGATGTGGGTTGAGGGAAAAACCCAGAAGAAACATTGAGCACCCATGATGTGTATGCAGGAGCTATCTAGACATGGTGGGATGGAGAAAGGGAAAGAAAGAAAATGGGAAGGACATGAATGAATGTTTTAAGCAAGGCCTTCTCGCTGAGCGAGAATATGGTTAATAAAGCGAGGAATTTCAATACATATAGAAGGTAACTAGTTCACCTACAAACCTGTTGTCCACCAAATAAAATGGTCAATTAGTTAGTCAAATATACAAATAACCTTTAAAATCATCAATCATTTCTCCATCAAGTCCGACCATCTAATAAAAAAATCATTTAGGAAAATAAAATAAAGTGTCAAAACTAAAAGAAAATAAAAAATGAAAAAAGAAATAAAATAAAATTGAAACAAACCAAAACCTAATCTACCCCTTTCTTAATTATTTTTGGTCTTATTTATCTAGATTTGTATATATTCTTTTATTTGTATACATGGAAAAGGGATGCAAAAAATTGGACTCAACTTGGATGACACTTGGCATAGAGGTATGCATCATCTATTTTACATGCATACTTCATGACTTGGAAGAATTTGCACAAGGATAAATTATTGACATGCCAACCAACAGATGCCTATGGCAAGGAGAAAGGACTTATCATACCCAAAATAAATTATCACTATCCTTCAAAATGTGCAAACCAACAATATGAGTCCTACATGTATCAAGAGAATTAAGAACTTCAGTTTTTGGGTTCAATATTTGAATATCAAAGATATTGCCAATGCACTCATCAATCATATTAATTTCATCTTTTGGAATATTCCTATCAGAAATAGGGTGATCGTAATGTAAAGAAGATTCATATATAAAGGAGTCAAAAACATAGGAATGCTCTTGAACACATCATTATCAAAATAAAGAGTGCACATATCAATAGGGGTATCAATGTCAAGATGATTGAATTCTTCTAATAAAAACAATGGATTTGAATAAGAATTATGTATTTCAAGACCTTGATTAACTTCATGAGGATATTCAAAAAAAAAACTCATCTTGTGTATCAATAAAATCAAAAGAGTCTTCATCAATTTGATTTGACCATTCATCATCATAAAATACTTTATCATAGAGTGGATCACAGAGTTCAACAACATCTTTTTTTTCATAGTCAAATTCTTCATTGTGTGTATAATGAAAAATTTGAGGTACACAATGATCTTGAGGTTGGATGTTTCTATAAGTTTCAAGGAAGGTGGTATTTTTAATGTGAGAAATGGTTTGATTGGTCAAATCATCATCAAAACAAAGAGATGGGGTTGGAAGATAATTTTCATTATCAAAGCATAGATGCTTGACTTGGATTTATTTATTGACACATTCATTTGGACAAACAATATTTTCGGGGTGATATGTGTTAAAAAGATCTTCTACCATGTCCTCAAAATAAAAATCACTTGAAACTATATCATTCTCTGAATATTTTTCTCACTTTCTTCGGAATGATCATGAGGAAGAAGGATATTAGGAGCAATGTTATGTAAGTCAAGATTATTTTCTTCACAGGATTCTTCCTCTAAGAGTGTTTCATCATATAAAACAATATTTTTCTCAAACTTGTTTTTTTTTAAAGTATCATGAAAAGGAAAGGCACCAGATAAGGTTACATTATCAGGGATGACATGGGTAGATTCATAAGAGAAAGAATCATTACAAACCCCTAAATTTCTTGATAAAATATGATGAGATGAAAAATTATATTCTTTACCATTCAATAAGAGGTAAGGGTTTGCATGGTAAGTCTGTTTAGATTCTATGGAAAATCTACAAGTCAATTGCACACGAGAACCACCACAAAAATCACATTAAAGAGGGGTAGGTGGAGAAGGAAAGTCAGAAATGAATTTCGTAAAAATATTCTTTCCCACCAAATTAGGGTTAGGAATTATGATCCTGTAGCAATCTCCTACTTGGCCACAAAGAGTAAGAGGGAAAATGTTAGAAGCAGTATAAACATCTTGTACCCCAACATATTGAAAAAACTGAATGAATTGGTTTACATGATTATGAGAAGACTCCCATGGGTAACCTTCGAAGAGAGGAAAACCAACCATGGATAGATTGGTACTCAAATCATAATCAGGTTTATTCATGATAAGGTAAGGTGAGGAAATGCACTGTTACAAAAATAAATATAAGTATTTGAATCAAAACTGAAGAAAAACTATTGAACAGTCCTCCCTAGTATGGTTGCCCAAATATGTTGATGTTGAGGGACTAGATAGTTCTTAGCACCAACATCTCAATCTCTTGGTCAAATAAAGAAAGAAGAGGCAAGAATGGTCACCCTATATTATAACCTAACTTAAACACATTAGACCCTAACAAGAAGTCTAAGCATGAAACATTATTTGTCATTTTGGAAATATTAAATTTTTATGTGTTTTTGCAACTATATGATTTTTATACTTTTGTCTATGTGCATTAAAAGTAAAATAGACTAAAGTTATTGTAAAATAAATAACAAAATTTAATAGTTAAAGAAATAGAAATATGGACAAACTTTTTATTTTGAAGATATTTGATTTTTGTGTATTTTGCCTTCAATTTTTTTTTTTTTTTTGTATGAAATGTTAAATTAAACAAAATTTTAGTGAATAATGTAAGTGAAAAACTTAAAAAGAAAGTTAAACTAACTAAACCCTAAAGTTAAAAGAATTGAAATCTTTATTACATGGTTTTTTACAATTATTTATTTTTTATATATTTTGTAATTGTTGTAATTTTTATGCTCTTTTGCATGAAATATAAAACAAAAGTTTTAAAAATTAGTATGAAAATTGTTAAAATGAGAAACTCCAAATTGAATAATATTTAGAGAATTTAACAAATGAAATGAAATTTTTGTTTTAAATATTGTTGTTCATGAAAATATAAAAAGGATTTTATTTTATTGTAAATAGTTAACCAAAATTAAAAATAAGTAAACTAAAATAAAAAATAAAAGTACACCTAAAGAAACATATTAGTACCTTTTTATTCTTCTTTGTTTTCTTTTAATGTTACACTCAGTTAAAAAGAAAATTAAACTAATAAGAAGAAAACACGTAAAATATTATATACATAAAATTACAAAAACGAATAAATTCATGTTATTTGTATTTTATGGTTTAAATATTAAACACGAAAAAGGAAACTAAGAACAAACAAGAAGAAAATTCCAGAGCTCAAAGAGTTTGATCTTTATTTTTAAATGAAATTCCCCATACATTGTCTTGAATTTGTTGAATCTTTCAAGCCTTTCCGTAGACTTGGACCAGAGTTCTCGTCTTTAAATATCCAAGATGGTATGTTACATCATATAGTAAACAACCAAAGGAAATCATCTACATAAGATAAAATTGATTATTATTGAAAATCAGACTTAAAATACAACAAACTTAAGCAAATAAAAAAATTACCTCAATGACACAACCCAAAATCAATCCTGCTTTGGCTCCTTCTACTACTTTGCAATACATTCCCTACTGTCAACAAATTCGTCGAATCCCTACTGAAAACAATGGAGGATGAATGGTAAATGAAATAAGAAAACATCATTGTGCTCCAAGCATACCTCTCTCTGGAAAAAAAAATTCATCCCTTTTGTCCTTTTCCTTCTCTTTTTATTCTTTAATGAGGTAGTTCAAGTAGTTCAAGTACCTTTTAGTTAGAAGGATAAATAATTTTAATTAAGTGGGACATATTTATTAAATAATGATAAAGGATAATGATAAAAATAATTAATAGGTGGGAATCCCTTTGTATCTCTTAATTGTTTTATTTCAATATTCCCTTGTAATTATGAATCTTTGCAAAACATCCTTTATAGATCCACAAACTAATAATGACTTAGAACATGGGAATAATAATGAATTTCAGAGAGATGGAGGGGTTAGTTTTTTATCCTCAGAAAAAAAAAAAGCGTAAATTTTATTTCAAGAAGAAAATAAATTTACATTTTGCATAATGCATGAGGTATTGTGCATTTGAGCATTCAATCTGTCTATCAAAGAAGATTTTTGGCCAAAAAATGTTGTCATTTGAATATTGAATCCATCTGATTCATGTATTGGTTCCCATGAACCAATTATCCTTCAAAAAGTATTTCTAAACTTATAGTTTTCCACGAAGTCCATTTTTTGGTGATCTAATAAGAAAAAATGTAGTAAAAAATTCAAGTACAAGCCTAGGCCTATCCTACCGCCCTAAAAATATAGGATAAGATTGTGCATAAGGAAAGGAAAAAATAATCCACAAGGCCAAAACAATTGCAACCTGTCATCCAAAAAGCTAAAATGAAGTCTAGGGTTCGACAGGATCCAGAATGTTTATGAATGGTCTGTGAAAGAACTCATAAGAAACCCCATCATTGAATTATTTTATTTTCCACTGTCCCAAAACCAGTTGAATTCCCTCCTTAGAGAGTTTGTTGGCCATTTTGTTTTGTTCTCTATAAATGTGACACATAGAAAATTGTCTTTAAGAGTTCAGAATTATAAAAACTTCATCAAGTAGTGGAGCCAATCTAATATTGTGGCATTCTTGTGTTTTTCTAATCCAATTTAGAACCACCATAAATTCACCAATGAGTTGTAAGGAGTTAATCCCTCTCTCCCCAGAAAAAGTAAGTAGTAGTTTGAGAGTCATTTGTTCTGCATATTTATTTGTTCTGGATCCCAATCCCATGGATATGTTGAAATAGTGTGTATTGGTCAGATAAAGAACTGCTCCACATCCATAATTTTGGCATCATTTCTCGATACCCCATCAAAGTAATCCCATGGTTGTGATGGATCCATAGATTCTACCTCCATAAACATTACTGGGTGATCGTCCTTTCCTTGAGGAAAGTGTGATAAAATACTTAAGCTATGTTCCATTATAATTTTAGGAGTGGAAGGTTTCTCATTAAAGATTGCAGAGTTTTGGGCTAGCCAAGTTCCCTAATTGATCAGTAGTGATAGAGATTTGATGTTATTGTTTTGTGGGTTTGACTACGAATCCCACAAAGCTTCCTAAATGTTTGGCCCTTGCTAGTTGCAAGCTTGTTTTAAGGTATGGGTACAATCCTCCCATATCATAAGAACAAAAGGGAACATAAGGAAGAGGTGTGTAACAATATTTTCATTTGACCTACATAGCACACACCAACCTGACCCTTCTAGTAATCTCTTTTTCATGTTGTCCCAGGTAGGAACCTTTTTTTTAATAAGACACCATAGAAATAGATGTGCCTTTTAAGGAAATTTATGTTTCCATGTTGCTTTCCACCACCAAGAAGGTTCTTGTTGAATAAGGTCGATGTTTAGCTATGTATATCCAACTTTAGGTGTATAGAGACCATTAGGATTGAATTTCCAAAAAATATCATCCTCCGTGTCAATGATTCAGATGTGCCCCATATGAAGAGCCTTGATTAATATGTTCCAATTGGCTTCATGTTCTCTTTCTAGTCCCAATTGGTTGGCTCTTTTCCAATCTTGAATCCATACAGTAGTTATGTCCCTATGAACAATTTGATCAAGATAGAATAGGCCTATGTCATGCAAGATATTTGTTAATTTATGAGGGAGAAAGTGACCTCTTTCACTCCCTGGCCACGACTCAGCTCCAATTCCGACCCTCTTTCCACACTAATCCTTCCTCCACCACCCGAAAATAATTTATCAGCGCTTTCCATATAATGGTGCATTGTGTTTCCACTTTTACTAGTCTACGAATCCATTCCTCCATTGAGTCTAGGATGATATATATTTGTATAACTACCTTTTTCCATAAACTGTCTGTTGTAAGTAGCCTCTATCCTACCTTTGTAGCAAGGGATTTAGAGAAAACATGAGTGTTTTTCATTACCCCAACCCCCTAGTGCTTTGGGTTCCACCAGGATATTCCATTTCACCCATGAAAGGACAAAGTGTTTTGTTATTCCTGCCGATAAGAATATGAAACAGGTATGCCTTAGATTTTCCAATGTTCCCTTTGGAGTACAAACTAATGACATCCAATAGACCAGAATTGTTTCTAATACAGACTTTACTAATACCATCCTTCATGCTCTAGATAACCAGTGGAATCTCCAAGACTTTCATCTTTTTTTTGAGTTTGATTACTAGCCAATTCTAATCCTAATTCTTGTAGTTTTTGGGCTTAATATGGAATCCTAAGTACTTTAACCCTATGTCAAAAGGTCGAGACTCAAAATGGAAGCACTCCTTATAGGTGTTAATTTTCTCTTCCTCCATAAGGTTGGGAAACAAAGTATATTTTAGCCCATTTATTTTCTCTGCATCTCCCCTTCTACCGCAACAAAAAAGAAAAAAATCATCCAAAAAAGAAGGTGTGTAATTCTGAGGTTTTGTGAAATGGAAATACCTTGGAATTATCCTCTTTCTTTTTCATCCCCAATAGCCTGACTAAGACCCTCTGCAACCAATAAGAATGGGAGAGGAGACAACATACACTCCTGACGCAGTCCACTTTCAGTCGAGAAGAAATTTGATGCGGCCCCATTGAAAAGGACTATGAAGAAACAATTGACATGCAACTCATGATCAAATTTATAAAGTGTAGATCAAATCCCAAGTTTGTAAGAAACATTCTAATATATAAACCAACTTTCTCTGTCATATGCTTTGGAAAGGTTGATCTTTATCACTACCCCTTTTGTATTTCTGGTTTTCATGATATGTAAGGTTTCTTGGGCCACTCCAATGGCTTCGTGAATTTGTCAACCTTTTAGAAAACTAAACTGTTCCTGAGAGATTGATTTAGGTAGGAGGGATTTTAGTCTTCTTCTTATAATCTTTGTCACCACTTTATAAATATTGTTACAGAGGGAGATGGGCCTAAAGTCCTCAAAATTTTATGGTTCCTAACGTAGATATAATTAGTTTGCTCATACTCTTTCCACAATATTTATGCCTTGTACCAACCAAGATTTAAACTATATGTGCAAAAACTGCTAATACATATTCTTTTTTATAACCATTATCTATTTATACAAGAGGGGGGAAATGAAGATTTAAATGATGCATGATTTGGGATTTTGTAGAATTATGATTGGAAAGTGGAATAATGAGGTGGGTTGGTCTTGTAAGTATAATAGGAAGCAAACCAAATATTCTTTTAAATGTTTGTATCTTTGAATACAATCAAATGCTCTCATATTCGACCCATATAATAAAAATTGTTGTAATAATCTTGTCAATTGGTATTGATTTCATTAAATAAATGTTGGGCTTATAATGAAACTTAAATTCATGAGTCTATATATGTATCTATATTTTGCAATAGAATCTGTTCTTAGATTTCAATTCCATGCCATGAAAAACATCTTATACTTTGAAAATATGTATTTCTTCTTACCAGTATCAATATTTAAATACTGCATGCAACCAAGTTAAATTAGACCTCATAATTAAGATGGATAAATGAAAATATTTTCATGCATTTCATAATATAGATTATCCCTTTGAAATTTTTACACATGTGTTGTCATCTTGGGAATAATTGAAATAAACTCTTCACTTGTTTTCTCTTTTAGGGGGTCCCACCTACTAATTATATTTATAATAATAATTTTTTATTATGAATTGCAACCATTTGTAGGCTATATAATCAATGCTGATTTTTCAATTCAACAACAAGCAATATCGAACGAGTAGAACCTTGGAAAATATTTTTGGGATAAAAATTGTTGACCAAAATTGTGGTCAACACACCGGTCATGGTTGTTTCACGTAGATCATCATAACTGATCCTCATACCTTCACTATACAATATTGTGGGGACTTTATCTCCCCCATAGGGTTGGTTTTTGAAAGGCCCTTGAGCCAATTGGTTTTCTTTCTATTATCCTAGTTTGATTAGGGGTGTGCTCTTTGATTCTAAGTCTAGATAATCCTTAGGTTGAATTGTGTTTGTATTTTCACTTCTTATATTCACCATGACTAAAATGCCACGTCATCCCATCAAATACGAGGAATAGAGCCTATTACAGAGGTGCAACTACCTCTAAATCAGCACGAGATATGTGACAAGTAATTTTAAGGGTTTTATCTTTGGTTTGACGAGACCGGTTTGGTCGAAGAGGAAGTGGTAGATGAAAGTCCTCCACCAAATTTTAACCCTCCTTTGACCAATATAGACGCCCCTATACTGGTCCAAGTAAAGAAAAATTTTAGTGATCCTTTTTCTTTATTTATTCATCCTCCCACCATGTTAGGAACAAGCGTTTTTTCTTGTGTGGTTGATCCTACAAGCCCATCCTCAGGTGGGACAGAGGGAAATCCCCTTGGGGGAATCCGATTGATTTCCACATTACCACCCATTAGATCCATTAGAATTGTACCTTCCATGCCTTTTTCTATCAGTCCCTCAATTTGGGGGACGTCGGCCATGTCATCATTTCCATCCTTTAGTTTATCGAGCATTTATACACCCATCTCGTCCATATTTATGCCCACCTTTGGATCATCTTCTGGTAGTTGCATGGTGATCTCTTTGATAGGGCTATTATATCCTGATCTCCCTACCCCTATCGTGGACCTCAACATGTATTCCTTCCAGAGTGTAGTTTTTTCATCTAGCGAAGATCTATTGGAAGCCATGATTGAGGCTTGTCCCTTGACATGTATTCCTTCCAGGGAATTGTCCTCTTGGAATCCATGATCAAGTAGAGGTATTTGAGCATATTTTATTTACTGATTTCAATATCGTTAAAAAATGAAAGCAAGTTTCAAGCAGAGTTCTAATTTCTATGTCAAGCTCGTTAGAAAATGAACTAGAGGGCCTCAAGCATAGTTTCTAGTTTCAAGCTTGTATAAAATTGAAACTTAGCTTGCAAGGATAATTTTATTCTCTGTGACAAGCTCATTAAAAAATGAAACAAAGTTTTGGGCATCGAACCCAAAATTCACAAGCGTAGTTCTTTTCCAGTTTCAAGCTCATTTAAAAATGAAACATCTGCCTCTCCCATTTAGTCGATTCTTTCTCTAGATATCGTAGATGTTAAGTCGAGTCTTTCCCTAGATCTCATAACATAACCTTACTTTAACCCACCTTTTTCTGTTGACCCTTTTTCTCCATCTGGTACAAAAATTGATGAAAACATAAATGTTGGTGGATGAAAATAAGCTTGGGGGGGTAGATCTCCAACCTCTAGACATCATGCTAGAGAAAATCCACTAGCTTCCATCACGAAGTTGGGGGAAAAGTACCAAGTATCCATGGGTCTCGTCGAAACCTTTGGACATTACGTTGGGAAGTTAGCGAGCTCATTATTTGTTCTTTCTCGTGCTCATTAAAACATGATAATAGGTTATCAAGTATACTTTTATCTCTTTTTCGGTCTTGTAAAATATTTATGAAAAATGAACTCTTCAAAGTTTCCTTTAAGATCTTTTCATACTCCCTAAACATGAAAAGATTGTCAAGTGAACTTGTTTCCTTTCACTCTCTTTAAAAGGTTTTATAGGGCATCTTTCAAGTGGTACTTTATCTCTTTTTTATATTCACAAGACTAATTATGAAAAATAAATACTCTAATCAAGCATGATTAGAAGAGCTCACCCATGTATTATTTTACACTTTTTTTTTGGGTTGGGGAGACTAAATTTATTAAAAACTCATCCATGGAGTCATATTTAAGTTCTTTTCAAACTCTCTAAACATGAAAAACCATCGAGTTTACCTTGTTTGGGCTTGTAAAACTATGCATTGAAGGACCTATGTGAGTCTGATCTGCAGGAACCACATAGGACTGAACCCCTCCTTCCTCTGGTTCATTAAACATATGTCGAGGGACTCATCCGAACGATGAGATATACCGAGCATATGTTATCCTCCTCAAGCTCGTTAAAAAAGAAAGAGGTACTCATCTATCTGGATGGGGGAAAAATTGAAGGAAGTGGGTCAAGTTTTTTGGAATCCATTATGGCAGTTATTATCACCCTTAAACACGACACCTGCTTGTGTCTCATCTTATAGTTGGGTAATCCACTTGTCTCTGAGTCATACCAATTCCATTTTTCTCCATACTTTTTCTTCCAGTCGAAGAGTGTTCTTATTTTCGTCACATTACGTTCTTGGTACTTGTCAAGTCAATGTTTCCAAGTTAGTTTTCATGCTTCATAATGTTCAAGGGAAGTTTCACTTCAAACCATCCATCTGCAGTACTACCAATTTATGTTTCATTTGTCAATCCATACTCATTTGATTCACCATATCACATCGCTATCATGTGTTAGTTTCATGTCGATGATGGGGGATACATCAAGGCCCTCCTTTGAAGAGTATTTTGCTGTCAACTTCAACACATTATATAGGAATTATACTTAGAAACCAATTAGTACCTCGGGACACACATGCCTTAATGGAAGGCCTCCTCCCTTCCGACACTAGGTTTACATCATTGACCTCTGATCGGATTATTTCACGAATGTTCGACCTTAGCTCATTTATTCACATTCGTTGGAATGTACTAGTGTACCTTGGGAGTCATTGACATCATTGGTGATTTCCCTCACACTTGTTAAAGGTTTACATTATTTATTGGTAATCAAGTGGTTTCTACCATGTTCGACATCAAATCATCTATTCACATGGATATATTTGCACCACATCAAGATTGGGATGAAGACCCTAGGTTGTGTGCTCACTCTGTTATGTGGTTTGTCCAGGATGTTATGGAGATCATTTGAGCATGTAAAATATTTTAGTATAATCATAGTGTTGGCAATCTTACTAATATATATATATATATATATATATATATATATATATATATATATATATATATATATAATGTCACATAGATCCACATTGTATTGATCTGTGGCTATGCTTTATCATCTCATAGATCCACTATGTATTTTTCTTGGTTGCGATCAGTTCATGTCATGGAGGTATGGATCCACATTGTATCTTTGGTGGCCATATTCTTAGTCAATATTTTCATGGATCCGCAATGTATTGGTTGGTGGTCATGCCTTGATTCATATCATATTTCTTGCATAGGTATGTATTCCTTGAAAATGGAACATATATTAATATTATTTGATGATTATTTGCAGATTCTACCAGGTTCTCCCACTCCAACACCCTTGGATTGAAGAATTTGTAAAGTGTTTTGGCAATGATTTTCTCTTCTAACCTCACACTTTAGGGGGAATTTGTTACACATCAAAATGTCACATTTTCATTTCACACCCTAAGTGTCTCAAGTGTTGCAAGTGTCACAAAGTGATGTATGCACCTCGGTATGTCACATGCACTGTCATAAGTGTCGTATGCACCTTCCCAAGTGTCACATCCACTTTGTTAGGTGTCGCCACCCCTTGAAATCATGGAAACAATTTTCCATGACCCCTTGCTGGAGAAATTTCTATTTTCGGCACACTAGTTCAATGGGAGTAACACTAGTTCAGTGGGAGTTAACTGACTAGTTCTATTTTAGACTTTAATACTAGTTCAGTGGGAGTTAACTAACTAGTTCTATTTTAGACTTTCTAATCTTAGACCATCACTATTACGCATGCATTCCTAATTATAGGATGTCATTGCCTATATGAGTGAAGATCACTCACTCATTGATAAGATAATAATATTCATTGATTCTCATTCTTCATTGTATATCTCTTCCTTTTCTTGATAAGATTTTTTTGTGTATGTTTTAGCTAGATCTCCTGTGCAGGTTTCGATGAAACACTGACATGGTATCAGAGCTATGCTTCTTGGAGCAAGCCAAACAAGCCAAAAAATAAAGAAAATCAGAGTTTCGGTGAGCTAAATCCGTGGTCATACCTTTCAGCAGTGATTTCTCTAGAAATATTAAGTTTTTGAGGAAACAACCCGTGTCAGAAGTAAAAATATCCATTATGCAAGTGGGTTTTAAAACGTTTGGCGAGATTCTTCACCATTTGCTTAGAAAGTAAGCCACACGATAGACTCCTAAAACTGATACGAATCTGTGGTCGTACCTTTCAGCAGTTATTTCTCCAAAAGTATTAATGTTTTGAGGAAACAACCCACGTGGGAAGAAAATTGACCCATTCTATAACTATTTTTCAACCATTTGGTAATATTCCTCACCGTTGGATCAGAAAGTAAGCCTCAATATAGCCTCCTGAAACTGAGATGAATCTGTGGTTGTACCTTTCTACATTTATTTCTCCTAAAATATTAGTTTTTGGGGAAACGACCCCCATGAGAAGTAAATCGACCACTTATGCAAGTGGGTTTTCAAACGTTTGGCACAATTCCTCACCGTTTGATCAGAAAGTAAGTCGGAAGATCATCTCTTGAAACTAATACGATTTTTCACTTAAAGTGCCCTTTCTGCTGTGATTTCTTAATTATTCACTTGCAGATTGAGAGTAAATTTTTACGTTTTCTTAGAAATAGTGGAAGAGATGGAAAGGACAACTATTATATAGTCAAACTTAGTGGTAATCCTCACACCATACAATTATTTTGATTGGAATCCCAAGGCATAATTCCAACTCAGAAGGAAAGGACTGTATAACTTGACGATGGTGACAGAAATAGAACCTACATTAGCACTTGAGAATACAAGATGGGAAAATCGTAAGGATGATACCACATGCCTACTTCTTGAGCTAATATCCACTAATTTATGGTTTCATGTTGCTACATCCAAGACTCCAAAAGAGATCTGGACCACCCTGGAAAGACTCTTTGGAATAAAGGATGAGATGCGAGGTCATATGCTTGAGGTAGAGTTGAATACCTTAGACCAAAAAAGTTTTGATAATATACAAGATTTCTTTACTAAATTTAAATCTTTAATTTTAAGCTTGGGTGAATGTGGTATTGATAAGTATACACAAGAGAAAAAACTTATTCTAACAATCTTGGCCAAGCTAGGACCAGAATACGTTGTATATGTATCCAATTTCCATTCTGGCATATGTCTTTTTGGAACAAATTGGAAAATGACTACATTGGGTCAGTTCATCGAGTCTCTTACACAAGACCAGAAAAAACTCATACATATGGGCCTCATGAAAGATCCCAAAGAACATGCACTGACCATGCATGATGGAAAAGTGTCATCCAAACAGAATGGGAAGGATGGATATTCCACACCCTTTAATGATTCTTCAGGTTCCATAGACTCTTCAGATTCCCAGAAGAAGAAGGGAAAGCGGTGCACTTACTGCAATAAACCAAATCATGAAGAATCCACATGCATGAAGAAACAAATCGATCTTATGGCACAGGCACTTCAACAGAACAACCTTGGAAACTTCATTCCAGAGGAAGTCAGGAAGAAGAAGGAAGAATATCCTGCTCCTAAGAAAGGTAATCATCATTCTCTGGTTGCAATTAACTCCTCATTTGATTCATGGATTATAGATTCTGGTGCATCCCATCATATGGCAGCAAAAGATGAAGTTTTCTCTTCTTTGAGTCCATGCTCAAGACCCCCTATTCTCATGGGGGATGATACTCCAATAGCAGTAGCAGGAGAAGGGAGAGTGGAGCTCCACAATGGAAGTTTTGAGAATGTTCTACATGTTCCAAAGCTTTCTATGAATCTTCTCTCAATTTATCAAATCACTCAAAAAGGTAAAAAGGTTGAATTTACATGAGATTCAATTTCAGTAATTGACATGCATGACAATTCCATCATTGCAATTGGTGAGGTGGATCACAAGTCAAGGTTGTATAAATTCACTAATATTTTTTACAATGAATCCTCTATTCTACTTACACATAAGGAGAGTAATTTGCATGCACCTACAATGCAACATGCATATACTCTTGTTCTTCCATCAGTTTCAGACATCAAAGATGATTCCATACACTCAGATTATGTACATGGAAATAAGAAGGTAGTATAGCTAGATAAGAAGCCAACGTCGAAGCTTCAACAAATGCCCAAGAAGGCACAGACCACACTTCAAGCAGCAGGAAACCTTGTAGGGAATCCATTGGATTCGAGGATGACTCGATCTCAGCATGAGGATCCTTCTCATGTACTTTCAGCTTCAGAACCTGCGATGCCCATGCATTTCTATATGGTTTAATATAATGATCCACAAAACTACAATAGGGTTGTGGGAAATGCATTATGGAAAGAAGCCATACAGAAGGAGTATGACTCAATCCTATAGAACCGGACTTGGAATATGGTTCCACTTCCACCAGAAAGGAATATTTTCAGGTGCAGATGGGTCCACATGATCAAGAGGTACAAGGCCCGACAGGTTGCCAAATGACTTCATCAAATCCATAAATATTTCTACATATTCACGAATACTTTCAGTGAGCCAAAGTTTCAGACTTTGTGGGATCATCTTGCAGTGAAGAACACAGTTGCCTAACAACTACCATTTTGTTCTTTTGATAAATTTTCTTTTGAGGGGGGGTTTTGTTCCCACGTGGTTTTCCCTCTTTCCTCGTTTTTATTCAGTTTTCATTAGTTGCATTGTACATGAGTACCTAAAATGGCCTAGTAGTCTGGACTCCTTTTTTACTCCATAGTGATGTTCAGGGGGGGTGTTGGAGAAATTTCTATTTTCGGCACACTACTTCATTGGGAGTAACACTAGTTCAGTGGGAGTTAACTGACTAGTTCTATTTTAGATTTTAACACTAGTTCAGTGGGAGTTAACTGAATAGTTCTATTTTAGACTTTCTAATCTTATACCATCATGATTATGCATGCATTCCTAATTATAGGATGTCATTTCCTATATGAATGAAGATAACTCACTCATTGATAAGATAATAATATGCATTGATTCTCATTCTTCATTGTATATTCTCATTCTTCATTGTATATCACTTGTGCAGGTTTCCATGAAACACTGACACCCCTAAGTCATATTGGAGGAAGAAACTCATCATTTCAAGGTCAAAACACACCTTTTTCTTGGAAAACTCAACCTATTTTTGAGCATTTATGAAGGGTGGTGCCCTCGTGACCATGTTGAGCGAGGGCCATGGCACCCCTCCTACCATTTTATGGGAGCTCCACTATTAGGGTAGCACCCTGTATCTCACTCCGGGGGAGAACCATTCTTGTTGAGGGAAAAGGGGGATCTCCTCGACCTAATTCTATGGGACATCTCTCTCAAGATGGGGTTGGTTATGTTTGACCCCCATGTTATGGATCCACCTTAGGATCTGATCCAAACCTGAAGGAGTCATACCCTCAAACAAATGTACTTAACATAGAAGTACCATATGAAGTACCGTATGAGGTGCCATATGAAATGTCGTATGAGGTGTCAAATGAAGTACCATATGAATTACACACCAGTAACTTTCCTAGATTCCAGGTAACCAGAACTCAATTACATTCAATTGAATTGGTTGAAGGCAATTGATTTAAGATGATTTATATGTTCATGATCAAATGTCCAAGTCAAAATAATTGGACATTGATCTAACTATGCATCATTACATTACCTCCAAAACTGAGCCGTCGAATTCGAATTTTCCACACATGGCAGCCCATCCGCACATGTGTGCAACATACTCCACTATAGGTGCATTCAAAATTGGGTTGGGCAACCATTATATCCATTCTCCCTTGCCATTTTCTCTACTCTACATTAAGAAATCGCCCCCAACCTCTGCCATCTCTTCCCCTGTTCAAATCACACTTAGACCATGCCCAATTCATGCCACCTCTTGGCCTTTTCACACCCTTTCCTGGTGAATTTCTCCTCTTCCACAATGCCTAGGAGGTACGAACCCTCTTCCTATGTGGATCTCTTTGCCATTCCCGAATTTGCACAATGCAAAGAGGTGTTTTTGCACGCAGGCTGGGGGCCATTTTTGTCTAACTTGTAGGGCCACGATGATGACCTCTCTATGAAATTCGCCCTCAGTTTCGATGGGAAGACAACACATGTAGGGTCTCTTACCTTTGAAGTCTCAGAAGAGTCCATTGTTGTAGCTACAAATCTCCTAAGAATGGGAGATAGATGGTTCAAAAACCACCAATTGTTGTGCTCAAGTTATAACAAGGTTTTTAAGCCCGAATTCAAGAACAGTTCAGGATCAAAAGGATATTCTAGGAAGTGGATAAAGGTGGAATTTATCAACCCCCTCATCGTCATCACAAGGTTGATTTCCTGCGAAGGTAGATACTCCATTTTCAAAGCTTGTCATTTTAGATTACTGGCTCATTTTTTGTTCAACAAACCTTTGAACTTCCCCTTCTATTTTCTAAAAAGCTTGGAGAAGATGTCCTCTCAAGTGAGGAAGAATGTGACTAACCCCCACAATAGTATCTTTCACCATGGCTTGATCAAATGCCTTGTTCTAGCCAAACTAGAGAAATAGGGGAAAACTTGGGATGCTTTTATCTACCAATTTGCAAACTCTCACTTGACAATTAAGACCGGCAAAAAAACACTTAGCCTAAGAACTATCTCTCCATCCAAGCCTTTCTCTCCAAGAAATCCAAACCCCCTTTGTTGGCACAGGGAAAGACCCAGGGTTCAATGCTACAATAGTGCATCAACAAAACCCTAACTGCGGGCCCTTCCAGCAACACCTGCGAAGAAGATGAAGTCTCACCTGAGGTAGAGGCAGGGGTGGTTGCAATAGGACTCAAGTGTCTCCAACCTTAGCTGATACACATATATGTGATTATAATACTTAATAGATCACTTAGCACCGTTATTTCATCATTGTTTATCTTATATCTACTTTGCAGAGAAAACAGAGCATCACAGCATTCACCCTGATCTTATGTATTTAAGCACTTAGCATATGTAAATGCATCAGATATAGAATATTCAAGCACTAAGCACATTCACTTATATCAGAGCTAACATCCAGATTCATCATAAGCACAAAGCATAAATAGATCTACCTATCTATCTATATCAAGAACTTAGCAAATAACATATAAACACATCATAGAATCACACAAAGCAGGATAACACAGTATTTAGGTGGTTCACCCCCACCCTGGGGCTACATCCACCAACTCTTCTTCTTTATTAGCTTAAATCAGTCATCTACATGCACAGAGCCTCAAAATTCTTACTCCGCATACGACAGGAGATCTACGCAGCTCTCTAGAACCTCCTTGCTTGAATTATAATAGAAAGCCTTCACAGTCTCTTACAATGACTTGCACTTAGCTCTGCAAGTGTCATACAGTATGCATGAAGCCTTACAATTCTTGATCACACAAATCCAACTCTTAGCACTTACCCAACTTGCACTACCCTTGTGCACTATTCAACTACTTCTTACATTGCTTAGATATCTATTTATACATACAAAATAGGCCTAAACATGGGTAAAACCATGGGCCAACATCCCATTCCCATTACATAATCCCATAACACAAAAAAAGGACCCAAAAAGGGGCCAAAATCCCGCAATCTCTGCTTTGTCTTACGCTCCTCCTTCGATAGGCTGTCAAATCACAAAATAGGTCAAACTTGACCAAGGATCTCCCAAAACTTGGTCAAGGGCCAACATGCCCCCAAAACTCACCTGTGACTTGTCCAAGTCACTCTAGTCTGACTAGTTCTTCTTTGAACACCTTGAGCTTGGCTTGAGCTGCTTCTACTTGTTTTTGTGCCAGAACCTCCTTTTCTGCAAACTCCTGGATGACTAAATCGTTGATTGGTCCCCCTAGATGTTGTTCAGCTGTAGTGAAAACCTGCTCTAATTCTTGCTCCTTGGCCTTCTACTTCTGTAAACAATTGATAGGCCTTATCTTGCATAGGTTGGAGTTTCTAAGTTACCTACATAACTCTGCTCTGGATAGTATGGATTTGCTATTGTGCAATGTGTTTCTCTTGGGAGTGCTTCATTCTTTCCACAGCTGACAGTGGCTTCAGTTGCACCTATATCTTTTCGGCTTGATACTTCGCCTCTTGGAGTTGCGACTCCAGTGCCTTCTGTTGAAAGAAAATCTCCCTACGGACAGGTTGATCTCCTCAAAGAGCTAGACTCTTAACTCTAAGACAGAAAGTGCTTATCATGGTCACTGACTTTCTTTTAGATCTAGGTGGACTAGTGTGTAAGGAGGAAGGAGAAAAGATGTACCTTTTACCGGTGTTTGTCCCTGCACGCTCTAAGTTGAGCTCCAATCTTTCGGTCCTCGATAAGCCCTGTAGACAAACAAAGTACGACTACTTCCTACTCTATCAAGATTAGTCTGAAATAGGTCTATCTACTAAAGAGACAAATTCATGTGAGATTTAACATGAATTAGAAAGAAACAGACCAAGCAAATTATATTAATGAGGAAAAAACATTGCTTACAGCCATAGATGAATTGCAACAGTTTTTTCAAGTCCTCCTTGTCTACCCCTTGCTCAAAATATCCACGATCTGAATGATGACAGCTTCACCAATTGCTTCCTATGAGATCATAGGTCTCTTGCTTCCAAAATATATCTCTTCCAGCACCACTTATAAGATCATAAGTTTGGTGCGATTCTCCTTTCTCCATCCTCCTTCACCATAAGAAATCTTGCTTATATAGCCTTGGAGAGGCTTTAACCACTTGAGATATCCTTAGGGGAGTTGAGGATTTGCCTTCTTTAGTTGAGGATCTGCCCTAAGATCATGGCTAGACTGGGAATTTGAATCCAATTGCCTTCCAAGAATGAAAGGATCCTTCCCCCATTCATCTCAACAACTTAACCACTTCCCAGAATAGGCAACGCTCCCCCAAAAGGGCCATCAGAGAACTGTAGCACTCCCTAATAGTGTTTAGGGGAGCGCCAACACTCCTAAAGACACCAGTGCTCCCTCAGAAGGGCCAAAGGAGCTTTATAANGGGGGGCAGCGCTCCTAGAAGAGGTATAGGGGAGCGCTCTCCTTCAAAAGCTTAGTTTTTTTTAGTGTTTTCAGATGGAAAAAGGTTCATGAGCCCAGTTAACCTTTCCTCGTCTTCCAAATCAAGTGTTTGACATGTGCCAAGTTTCCTCTTGATGTCGTTTACAGGCACGACATGGGCATCATGGCAGTATGCTTTGTTTAACACTTGCAACACTTGTGAGCAACAAGCAACACTTGTGAACCTTGTAGTGACGACACTTGCGACACTATCAAAGCGAGTATTTTTTATGTGTAACAGATTTCCCCCCAAAGTATGAAGTTATAAGACAGGAACTAATAAATGAAATTCTTTGTAGACTTTCAAGCAAGGGTATAGACGCAGAGAACCTAACAAAAGCTGCACACAAACATCCAACAAATATTATGAGATGTTTCAAACCCAGGGCAGGCATACCTATGCTTGGGTGATCAAGACTTGCAAGATATGGCCGCCATAAAATACACTGTGGATCCATAATTGTATTGATAAAAAGGTATAGCCATTGAAAATACACTGTGGATCTATACTCCCATGACCTGAATTGATTGTAGCCACGAAGAATACACAATGGATCTACGAGATGACAAGACATAGCCACAACCAATACAAGGTGGATCTATGTAACAATATATATGTCATTGCTCAAGAGAAACTCCATCGCAACTTGGGCAAAGTACATATCAAAATGATCACTCAACCTAGGGTCTTCTTACCAATCCCGATGTAGTATGAATCTAACCATGTGAATAGATGTCCTAATGTCAAACATGGTAGAAACCACTTGATTACTGGTCAATGATGTAAACCATTAACAAGCGCGAGGGAGATCACCATTAATGTCAATGATTCCCAAGGTACCCTAGTACATTCCAATGAATGTGAATGAATCAACTGAAGTAGAACATCCGTAGAATCCTCTGATCAGAGGTCAATGATGTAAACCCACTATCGAATGTGAGGAGGCCTGCCATTGAGGCATCTAGGTCCCAAAGTACTAACTAGTTTCTCAGTCTAATTCCTAGATAATGTGTTGAAGTCGACAGGAATAGGCTCGTCGAAGGAGGGCCTTGATGTATCCCCCATCAACGACATGAAATAGAAATAGAGATGTAATTGGTAGATCAAATGAACATGGACTGACATGGGTATTGAGACAAGATATTTGTGATGGCTAACTCTCAAGGTGGATACTTCCCTTGAACACTGAGGCACAACAACAGAAACATGACATGGACCAAAAATTGATGATGCAGTGGATGTTGTGACTTATGTCAGGTGACCCAAAGGAGTAAAAGAAACTCAAAGGATTGGCTCAGTGCAAAAGACAAAGTGTCGTGTTCAAGGGAAACTCTAAGAGTTACCTAGTAATGTTCTCACAAAACTTCTTGGATTGCTTCTTTCAATTTTCCCCCATCCAGATAGACGAGTACCTTTTTTTAATTTAACGAGCTCGAGGAGGATAACACATGCTCGATAAAACTCACCTTCGGTAAGTTCCTCTTCCTTTGTTTAACGAACTGGAAGAAGTAAGGGTTCGATCCCATATGGGCCTGCCGATGTTTTGTTTAGTGAGTCCAAGGACAAAAAACTCGAAGGTTTTTCAGGATTATAGAGTCTGGAAAAACACTTAAAAGAGAACTCTCTCAGTTCCTTTTTCGTAAAGTAGTCTGACGAGACAGAAAAAGAGAACTATCGCTCAAAAGATGTTTTCTTCAAACACTTTAACGAGCGTGAAAAGAACAAGGTCACTCGGTAATCTTTTCATCTTTAGAGAGTCTAAAAAGAACTTAAAGATGACTCCAATGTTGTCCTTTTTCGTAATGTTAGTCTCATGAGGCCGAAAAAGAGATAAATTATCACTCGAAAGATGCCCTTTCAAACCTTTTAACGAGTGAGAAAGGAAGCAAGATCACTCGGCAATCTTTTCATGTTTAGAGAGTCTGAAAAGAGCTTAAAGGAGACTATAGGGGGTTCCTTTTTCGTGTATCCATATAGGTCCGAAAAAGAGATAAAAGTCTACCCGGATGCATTCTCATGTATTTACGAGCATAATAAAGAACAAAGACTAAGCTCAATATGCCCCCAGCTTGAAAGTTAGTGGCATAACTCCAGAATGGATCATCAAAGGCTGGAGACATGCCCTCCAAGCTTCAATTCATTCACCAACTCTAAGGTCGTCACCAATTTCTCTAGTAGATGCGAAAAAGGAGAAGGGTGGATGAAAAGAAGGTTCAAGAGAGGTGATTGTTTCATGTTTTAACGAGCTTGACATAGGAAAAGAACTATGCTCAGGACCTCTGTTTCATTTTTTAACGAGCTTGCCATAGAGAAGAGAAACTATGCTCATGGTTTTTTCCGGATCATGGCTTCCAAGAGGATAAGGTTCTGTAAGGGTACCATGTCAAAGGATAAAATGTGGTCATGGCCTCCAGGAGATATTCGCTGGAAGAAAGATAATCACTCGAGAAGTAGCACATGTCGAGGGTTGCGATAGGAGTAAGGAGATCAGGCTCCAATAATCCTACCAAAGAAATCACCATTTCCACTACCGGATCCAAATCGTCGGAAGCTGAAATCATGGGAGATGATGAAAAATCGACACCAGGAGGGGAGATAGATGGGACATCTGCCCGAATTTATTCACGAGGGGGAAGAAAAGAGGATCGGTGACGGTGATTATCCCAAGGTAACTGGTCAATGCGAAACATCTCCAGAATAGATTAATCCAAAGGAAAAGGTGGAGAAATGTAGTCGATCGCAGCCGACAAGGAACTCAATCGTGACTGCATCGAGGAAATGTCAGGCGCCAATAGATGTTGGTCATCTGATGAGGGAGAAGTGGATTGGGTAGAAACATATGACATTTCAGCTGGACTAAGTGGCACGGTGTCACTTAGTGCATCGAATTCCAAAGGACAAGGTACAATCCAAGGGTCGGATGATTCCAAAGATTGATAAGCCACAGTCAAAATCATATCGACGCTGGCAATATGATGTGTAGTCGGTGGAAGTGGTGTAGGGAAGGTACCCATGAGGCTAGAATCTTTCAGTAAGACAACACCAACGCTTTCATATGTGATCTTGTGGTCTTCCAAGAAAGGAATATTGTTGTTAGTAGGAATGCGAGCATCGTTCATGCAGAAATCCAACTGATCAACAGTGACAATTTTTCCCTGGTGAGGAAATTGTACACATCGAAAGACCGACGAGGCAACAATAGTTATAGCATAAAACCAACTTCTTCCAAGTAACAAGTTGTAATCGAGGGGAGCATCGACCACCTCGACATCAAAAGTAACGGTTTTTCCACCCAATTGGATGGGCAAGGACTGTAAAATCCCATGGGAATGAAAACCTCTCCCATCAAAGGCGCGTAACATCATTGGGGATTTGTTGAGTGCTGGTGATTTTAAACCTTTCCAACATGATAAAGACATGACACAAGTTGAGGCTCCCTCATCCAGAATAGTTCGATGGATTTGTTGATTGTGAACAACAACATCAACTTGGAAAGCAAGTTGGTGGGAGAGTCGAGACACATAATTATCCAGGTTAAACATGATCTGATTGGATGACTCAGGATCAACAACGCCAAGAGCGGTCAAGAGCATTCTACTTTTATTGGGGAGTGCTGTAGAACTTCTAATGCAGACATAGCACATGGTGCTTGAGCCAAATCTTCAACAATGTTGTAGTTTTGGGCAGCACGTGAACTAGGATTAAAGGTAGCTTTGCAGATAGTTCTCTTAGGAGGGTGTAAGATAAAGTCGAACGTGGGTTTCTCAATCTGAAGTGGTCCAGACAGAGGATTAACCGATGGAAGGCTAACAGAGGATGATGATGGATCCGATAAAGTGTCGTCACCATTAGTGTTTTTTCCTTTGTCAGGGTTACCTGGTGTGTCGTAGTTCTTAGAGCGAGTGGTCAAATTAATCCCATTAAACATATAAATATGTGCACTCGACAAGGCCTCATCATTAGTTCCGCTAGAACTGCCCCCAGGAGAGGGGGTTTCAGCAACCATGGATTGTTGCTGTGGAAAAGGCTGAGTAAGCACAGCGGGTTGTGACTTCCCTTGGAAAATTTTGGCCACTTCATTGCAAAGTGGACAATATTGAGTGTAGTGATTGTCACCACAAATGATAGACGGGAATTTCAGTTTCCGTTGTGGTTTCTTTTCGGTAGAAGGTGTTTGATTTTTGGGTTGTTCATTATTATTTTTTGATTTATTCTTTGTCTTCTTCTTACCTCCGGATTATTGTGAAGGGGCAGATTGAATTGCATTCACCTCAGAGAGCTGAGTTTGGGGGGAGGTAGAGGAGGGTGTAGTCGATGTGGAAAAAGATTGAGTTTTGATGGAACCAATAACACCATCTGCATGAGATGAGGATGATGGCTTAGAGGAATCGGTATTAGCTCCAGCAACATTCGGAAGTAAATCATACAAAGTACCAGATTGGGAATAAACCAAGTCTAAGTACTGAGCCTAAGCAATGGCTTTTTCCTCTGTGACCGCACCACCCATAGCGACATCACGAGCAATTGGGGGTAATAGTGATTTAGTAAACCATTCTGCCAAGAGCATGTTAGGGATGACTGCCTTGATCATCCTTCATCGTCGCCTCCACTCATGAATATGGTCAAAGATATGCACAGAGTTAGTTTGACGAAGGGAGGTCAAGAGTTCAATACCTGTCTCATAGCGAATAGGCAGTTGAAAGTGTGTGAGGAAAGACATGGCAAGGGAATTGAAATCATGAAAAGAAGCACGTGGTAGTTCAATATACCACTTTGTTGCTGAACCGGTAAGTGTTCGTTGGAAAAGACGCAAACGTATAGAATTGTCCATGAGGGAGTTGGATGAACACTACAAATGGAAGGTCATCACATGGTTGTTTAGGTCTTCTCCGGACTTTTCGTCGAATTTTGGAATATCAGAAGGAAGCTTAGCTAGAATGACTGGCCAAATCGGTGAATGGGAAATAGGATCATTAGTTAACCGAGACAAGTCTGGGAGATCCAGAGTCGCAAGGAAAGGTAGTTGTTGGTTAATGTGCGAATGATAATAGTGTGGCATAGGAACACTAGTAGGACCATAGACTAGGTTAGGTGGATAGTTGTAACCAGTAGGTCCTCCTACGTACAGTTGTTGCCGGCCAGGGTAAGAAGGATTCGACGGTGCATGAGAAACATGGGCATAACCCGGTGGGTTCTGAACATTATAGGGCAGGTGATTTATTTGCCCATGAGGAGGATAAATGTTTTGGCCTTGAGAATGGTAAGGAGTAGATCCTGGAGGTGGATACACATGAGGCCCATAAGGAGGATAAGACTGTGGTCCCGGATAACTTCAGGTGGTGTTTTGGATACCGCCTGGATAAGATTGTCGGTAAGATGTTCTGGAAGGGATAGGATTGGATACTCCTCCTAGTGGGTTATTATACAAGTCCCCCCCAACGTGGGGTTGAGTAAAAGTTCCTCCTAAAGACACTCCCCAGGATTGTGAAGGGTTTCCAGCAAACGAGGGTTGCCCCCCTGCCAGTGGTGGATGTATGACCGTGGTTTAACTGGAAAACAGAGATTTCCCTCCAGGAGGAACATGAACAGGGGGTTGTCCCCTGGGAGGGGCAAACCCACTGTGGAAAGGTAGTCCTCCAAGAGGGAAAGGTATGTTGGATGGTGGTTTCCCTCTAGCTGGTTGTGTTTGGCCAGCAGGGGTCTGCATTCTCAGGTGAGAAGATGTCCCAACAAGATCGTGTGGAACATGCGGCGTTGTAGAGTAAAAACTTGTAGAAACAGGGGTAGAGATTGAAGCGCTTTGGGGAAGAGTAGAGGTGATGAGTCCAACATTAGGATGGACTTGTGTTGACATGGAAATAGAGTGTATAACTTGATCGATCAGGTGATTCATGGTTTGACCGGATGGTCCTGGTTCACTAGGAGGGTCATGAGAATGAAAGGGTTGTTGAATAGATTCGAAATGTTCATAGAGATCACATCCTGATGAGGTCCTCCATACAGAACGAGAAGGTGTAGGAATGGTTTCTACTGCGGTGCTAGGATGAACAGAAGTCCTATACTCATCACCAAAGATTGGTTTCGTGGATCCCATATATGTTTCGGTAAAGATTCTCTTCGGTAATCGTGGGACTTCTTTTTCTATGACGTTCCCAAGGGAGTCTAAACGAACCAAAATCGGTTTGAGAGGAGTTACCGACACAGGTGTGGTGGGATTTTCAATCATTCCCAAAGCATCTTCTGGGTTATCTAACAAGGGAGCAATAACACTTCCGGCGTCAGATGGATTTTCTACCTCTCTATGGTAGTTGTCTTCTGGAGGGTTAGGAGGTAAGGGTTGATAGCCTTCTGGAGGCATCCCTTGCATCCTACGTGATCGGCGAAGACCTTTATTGTCTACGGGCTCAATTGTGGAGAATAACAGATCACACTAAAAATCTAGGGCTAACTAAGAAAAAGAAATAGTATGCACTAATTAAATCTAGGAATCAACCAAGTAGACAAAAAATTCTCTCGATGACCGTACTAATTGGTGATGAAATCCAACATCGCGTGATCAAGTCGAGAAGGGGTTGGGATATGGTGGAACAGTTACAATGGTGACCTGCTTAACGGACTTACACCTTGGTGCAATCTTCCACGCAGTAATTGTGGATTTACCCTCCAAGGAGCCCGAGTGAGTTTGAACAATGTCTATTCCAGGTACAGTGAGACTTCCCTTCGTCGTCACCTTGTGTAAGTCCCTAAAGATTATGGCAACTAAAGATACCAATTCGCAGTGAGTTTCTGGGTGGGTACAGTCGATAGTCCGATCCAAAACGTATGGGTAGGATAACAAGTCCGAAATCAAACCTAAAGGATCCCACACATAATCGTGGGTATACCTCCAAGTGACCCCCAATATACGATCCAACCACTACAAATAGTTGAACCATGGAGGGATAATCTTCGTAACTCACCTGAATGTGACCTCGTGCGTAACCCTTGTGTGAGAGGGGGATCCCAGAAAAACAATACGACAATTGGATTTGACTCTCCCTAACTCAGGATGCTAATGTTTGTTTTGGAAACTTTGGAGAGTTATGCTTACAGCCTAATCCAAAGTGCTAACCCTAGTCTACTGTTGGTGGAAGATCCTAAAAACAAAAATGTTCTAGATAATTTTTAATTAGCATTCATTTTATAGCTATTCTTTACTCAAAGGGTGTACGAAAGTGAAACTAATGGAATGATGACTCAATGCCCAAAAAGATGCATGAAAGATGATAAGAAGTCATTTCTTTTCAATGAACACCTATTTAAGGGAAAGAGAAGGAGTCGTTTTCACTTTCAAACACTAATATGAAAAATCCTCTATCAATTGGTTCTCAATCAAATCCAGTGCAACGCTAAAACCGTTTTGAAAAATGCCTTCTAATATGCAAATCAAGCACTAAAATGTAACTTTTTTCATTTGTATTTGAATGATAACTAATTCAATGCGAAATACTTCTCCTATCAACTACCTTTTCAGATCAAGGAGATTCAGACAAGCATGATCATATTTCGCATACACAACAAACACCCTCTTGTTGTGATTGAAGCAAGAAGCAAACAGAGAACAAAAATAACAATGCAAAAACCAAAAAATTCACACAAAAATGAAGTGTTCAAAGAACAATGACCTTCAAAAATCCAAGTGAGAAGAGTCACAGACTTCTAAAGTCCTTCACTAGAGTTCCCGCTCAGTCGGATAGGAGAGAAGAAAGCAGGGGATCGATTTCAAGCTCTCAACAGCAAAAACTCAAAAATAAGGGAGAAGGGCATAAAATATGAACAATAAGGTGTTTACCTCTTAGGAGGAAGCATGTCAAAGGTCAAAGAAAGAATCATTGAATCACAAAGCAGCCTAGCAAGTGAGAAAATAGGGTTTGGACCTCCAAAAATTGCAATTTTTGAAGAGATTTTGGGCAAAAAAGAGATGGCGCTCTGGTATAAGGGCCACCAGAGCATTATAAATCTCTTTCCAGTAGCTTAAGGGAGCACTAGCACTCTGCTAACAAGGCAGGGGAGCACTGGAGTATTAAAGCTCAGAAAAATGTCCAAAAAAACCCAAAATTCAATCAAACTTTGACAATTAGGCTGAGTGTGATGGGGTAAAGAATCAATCAGCAAGCGCAATCAGATATGAAGGGGTGAAAAAGTTCAGAAAATAGCCAAAGGGAAATAAAAGTTCTATGAGGAAGATCAAAACTAAAAGTTTGATTCGAATATCCTCAGTATGGTCGCCAGTTTCTATTGAAGGAAAATCTCCCTGCGGACAGGTAGATCTCCTCAAAGAGATAGACTCTTAACTCTAAGATAGAAAGTGATTATCATGGTCATTGACTTCCTTTTAGATCTAGGTGGACTAGTGTGTAAGGAGGAAGGAGAAAAGAAATACCTTTTACCAGTGTTTTTCCCTGCACGCTCCGAGTTGAGCTCCAATCTTTCGCTCCTCGATAAGCCCTGTAGACAAACAAAGTACGACTACTTCCTACTCTATAAACATTAGTCTGAAATAGGCCTATATACTAAAGAGAAAAATTCATGTGATATTGGACACGAATTAGAAAGAAACAGACCAAGCAAATTATATTAATGAGGACAAAACATTGCTTACAGCCATGGATGAATTACAACAGTTTTGTCAAGTCCTCCTTGTCTACCCCTTGCTCAAAAGATCCACGATCTGAATGATGATAGCTTCATTGATTGCTCCCTATGAGATCATAGGTCTCTTGCTTCCAAAATATCTCTGTTCCAGCACCACTTATAATATCATAAGTTTGGTGTGATTCTCCTTTCTCTGTCCTCCTTCACCATTAGAAAGCTTGCTTATATAGCCTTGGAGAGGCTTTAACCACTTGAGATATCCTTGGGGGAGTTGAGGATTTGCCTCCTTCAGTTGAGGATCTGCCCTAAGATCATGGCTGGACTGGGAATTCGAATCCAACTGCCTTCCAAGAATGAAAGGATCCTTCCCCCATTCATCTCAACAACTTAACCACTGCCCAGAATAGGTAGCGCTCCTCGAAAAGGGCCATCAGAGCGTTGTAGCACTCCCTAATAGTGTTTAAGGGAGCGTCAAAACTACTAAAGACACCATCTCTCCCTCAGAAGGTCCAAAGGAGCTTTATAACGCTCCCAAACAGTGTAAGGGGGAGAGCCAGTGCTCCCAGAAGAGGTATAGGGGAGCGCTCTCCTTCAAAAGATTAGTTTTTTTTAGTGTTTTCAAATGGCAAAAGGTTCATGAGCCCAGTTAACCTTTCCTCCTCTTCCAAATCAAGTGTTTGACATGTGCCAAGTTTCCTCTTGATGTCGTTTACAGGCACGACATGGGCATCATGGCAGTATGCTTTCTTTAACACTTGCAACACTTGTGAACAAAAAGAGACACTTGCGAACCTTATAGTGACGACACTTGCGACACTATCAAAGTGAGTACTTTTGATGTGTAACACCTTCAATTCTAGGTTCTCCATGAGTTGTTCATAGCTCTAGGCATTGTGATCAGTGAGGTTATTACATTCCAAGGTAAGAGCTTTGAGCCTTTCAACTATGCTCTTGACGGTTTCTTCCCTTTGGTCTCTTACATCTTGTGGGGTCTCGGGTAATGCACGTAGTTCCAAGTATGTGATGCATTGTTGTAGCTACTAGAGCACTTCTTCAAGTTGCGCTACTTGGTTTGGAACTCGATCTTCGGCCTTTAATTCTACATCTTTCACAAAACGAAGTGCTATGTTGACCATTTCCTTTATTTCTAGTTGTTCCATGAGCTATTATTCCTTTTCTTGATGTAGTTGTGCTTTTTCTTTATCAAACTTCGCTTGGAGATTAATATTTTCCTATTCTGCAACACTACGTTCATCTACTAGTACTCCTTGTACTTGTGTTAAAGCCTAGGTGGCTTGCACTATTTCTTCCTGTGCTCGTCGAAGGCGAGCTTCAACTGTATCGGCTAAGCGATGGAGTTGAGTTAGATCATCTCCCAATTATGTCTCTCCCAGTGCAGTGGAGACTGCATGGATGGAATGTAGGGCTTGTTGTACCCCTTGGAGTTCAATCTCAAATCAATCATATAGCTCCTCTTTCTTTCCTTCTTGTTTCTTTTCTATTTCCAGTGATGCATCTTGCAGGGCCACTATGAGGAAGTCAAAGTCATCGGAGGTGATGATGGTATGCATCTTGGTCATGGTGGCCTTTGCTTTCTTTCGGGAGGAAGGTTTCAGAGGTGAACCTTTTCTCTTCTTCAGGGGATCAACCTCGTCTCCTTTCTTCTGTTCTAATTCTTTTTCACCTAACTCTTCTCCATCACTTCCTTGCTCTGGTGATACGGAAGCAGTCTTCATGGATGCACTGTATATTTCTTGGACTTCTTCGATCTTCTTTGTCTTGCTAGGTCCAAGTGTATCATATGTTGTTTCTAGGTTGTCTATGTCAGATATCTCCATAGGGTCTACTGGTACAAGGAGGTCCACTGACCAGTCCTTCATGATCTCCTCCAAGTCCTCCTCCATCAGCTTGTAGTAGGACTAAAGTTGTTGCTTTTGTTCGTCAGCACATGCTGTGATGTAAGTAAAATGTTGATATGCATTGAACTTCATCAGAGGCCTGAACCAGTGTAGAGTGTTCGAAGTCATGTGAGGCTTGTATTGTATGGCTACCTTCAACTGATTGTAGTAGGTATGAAAAATAGAATTTGACTGTCACTGTTTATTTATGTCTCTTGAGTACCACAATGTACTGAACTTTGTGGCTAGTGGTTCAAAAGGCTCGATGTCCGGGAAGGTCGTACCTTATGGAATCTCCCAGGAAATAAAATCTATCAGTATCAAAAGCCAGCTGAAATGAAATTCATATCCTTGATCTTGTGCTTCTCTGCAGTCGAGTTCGAACTGGTTCACCAGGTACTTCACCCAGTTCATCTGAAGGCCTTCTGTGCACTTCCCTGCAAGGTCGACTACAAAACTGGTGACTTGGGTAGGTTGATTATTTCTTACTAAATTCCCTGCAATCATCTGACAGGAGAGGTGCACTGTGCCACTCTGGATAGAAGCTACTTTATAGCCCCACATTCCCTTCTCGACGTCGCCATAAGTGTCCTTTATCTTCTGGGCTAGAGTGGGATCGATGACTTTTCCTAGATAAAAGTCCTGCAGGCCAGGTCCTTGCATACTCAAGCCTATGACCCTGTGGATCAGTGTCAGATCAACTGTTATACAACAGTTTAGCCAAAAATAACCACCATGGTAACAAGACAACAACAACTTGACACATGCATCACCTCCTGGTGTCTACCAAAGTGGGGAATCTTCATGACATTCAGCAGGGTGGACTGCGCGAGGTCCATAGTCCACTGTTGAGGGAGGATCTTTGATTTTTTCCCTTCATTCCTAGTCAGGTACTTATGTGGGGTGATCATACCATAAACCTTGCGATCTCCAAGGTTAACTTCAATGCTGCGATCTTATCTTAGTCTGCTCCAATTGCGCAGATCCCTTTCAGGAGGCACGCAGAGACCAAGGCATACTCAAAATCTTTAGGTACGTTGTCTCGATTTACTGTGCCGCTCAGGGGTGGAATATAGGCGTGTAATATAATCGGGATCAATTTGGAATTCACTAAGTCATCCCTGTGCTTGGTTCACTTTTCATCGAATGGTCGGGATGGTATGGATCTGCGAGTAGTCGACAGAGAGGCTTGTAGTTCTCTTGTCGATGATGCTTGTACACCTATAGACATCGACATGACTCTCTCAATCATCAGGTCGATTATAACTTCTTCAACAAATTTCTCGGTAGCGCTCAACTCGTCTGACATACACACTCGGGGTTGGAAATCTCAGGTTCAGGAGGTAACTTAGACACTCTAATGAGATAGAAGGCGATAGAAAAATAGTCACTGTATAAAATCAACAAGTCTGCGAGCTCAAATCCACGTTTGGAAAAGGTGTTCTTGGTGCATGGCATGCCAGGATAAATAGGTAACTCGGCAATGGGTCGCTTGCAATGGGTATGAAGCCTTCATTAACTTGGTTATGTTCATTATGGCACAGTCCAACGTTCTGATGGCAAACCATAATTTCCTTTCTGCTTGTTCAGACGGTCGGTCGAACGGTTACAATGTCTCCAACGACTATATTTCTTCACCATGGCGAAGTGCCATGTGTTGCTATTCTGATACCCCGACAAAGCTCAAATTTTTAAAAATTTCCTTATGTGATTTCCTTCTGGATCTTTCTGCAACTTTTTGATCTGATCTGTCTTCTTACTTAGCTTTCTATCCGTCTTCCTAGTGAGATTCATCTCAGTATGCCTTTTTCCATTCTGATTTGTATCTTCTTTTGACATAGTGACTTCGTGTTGTTGAGATCCTTTCCCAATATTTGTGGGTGATCCCTCTTCTTTATCTAGAATAGGTACTTCAATCTTCAGTGGTTCTTCTAGTGTTCTTACAACTTTGACATCCAGATCTCTGGTGCTAAATATCTTTGATCTATTCTTTTTCTCTTCAATCAAGTGTGTGATCCTTCTAGTCATGAATTCTTTTAACTCTTGCTTCTTCTGCCCTAAAACTTCTTGTTCTTATTGCCTTATGTCCTAATCTCTTTCAATCCAAGGTTTTCCTAGTAGCATAGTAAATGGGGCGTTGTCCTCAATAAATCTAATAATCTCAAAATATTCTTTTGTCAAAGCTCCATTGACAATCATAGGTATCCGGGTGAGCTTTCCACATAGGTTTATCAACTTCCCTCTAAATAACCCTATTCCTCCCAATGAAGGAGTCATAGTAGGCTTCCCTAAAAGTTCCCAAGTTCTTTCTGTCATGATATTCACCTATGTTTCCTCATCTAGGACACAGTCAACGTCAAAGTCTCATATTCTTGCTTCAATGCATTCTTTTCCTTTGAATATCTATGATAATATGACATGTCGGTGGTCATTTATGGTTTCTCTCATATGTAGCAATACTCTTTCTGATTCTTTCTGGGGTTCTATCATTTCTGGATCTGCCTTAGGGTTTTCTTGATTCAAATTCATTCTTTCAACCTTAGCAATCATTCTAGGGAAATCCAATACTTCATGGTCCATAGCTTTACAACAAAGACAACTAGGTCTTCTTCCAGGGCATTCCTTAGCAATATGTTTCGATTTTCTGTAGCTGTAATAGAGGGCTAATCCTCTCTTTCTTTTAAATGATCCCCAAACTTTCCTATACTGTGCACTAGGATCATGGTAGCTAACCTACAAAAAATTCTTTCTAGGATCCTGCATACACTTATTAGTCCAAACATTCTTTCTATGCATAGGTATAACATATCTTTCACTATTCTTATCAGATCTACTCATATCAAATCTTATTTCGTCTATTAATGCCCTAGTTTTCAAGCTAGGACAAAATATATCAAATATACCTAGATCCATACTGTTGAAACACAAATTTTCACTTATCTTACTTCTTACAGAGCACAAAGCTTTTAGATCTAGAACTTTTCAAATATATTTACCTTTATCAGAGCACAGAGTTTTCAGATCTTACCTCTTTTAATAAAAAAATTCTCACTTTTTCCTTTCTCAGAGCACAAAGCTTCTAGATCTTGCCTCTTTTCTTCAGATCAAACTTCTTTTCTTTAGCATGGGGCTTTTCAAACTAAGTAGAGTACTGCGCACTAGAGCAAAAGGTCTACTCACAGATATTTCACAATTTTAGGATGAATCTTTGCACAAATCTTCTTCTTTATCAATTCCCAACAATCACAGTTTCAAGTCCCAGCAACAGAACCATTTGTTGGGATAGGGGCAGACCCAGGGTTCAACGCTATAACATCACACCAAGAAAACCCTAACTACCGTCCCTTTCAACAACACCTACGAAGCAGATGAAGTCTCACCTTAGCTAGGATGGTTGCAGGAATCAGGTGTCTGCAACCTTAGCTGGGACAAAGATCTGTGATTATAATACTTAATATATCACTTAGCACCGTTAGTTCATCATTGATTAACCAATATCTACTCTGCATAGAAAACAAAGCATCGCAGCATTCACCCTGATCTTATGTATTTAAGCACTTAGCATATATAAATGGATCAGATCTAGCAGATTCAAGAACTAAGAACATTCAATTACATCAGATATAACATCCAGATTCATCATAAGCACAAAGCATAAATAGATCTACCTATCTATCTGCATCAAGCACTTAGAAAATAACACATCAACACATTAGAGCATTGCACATAGAAGGATAACATAATATTTGTGTGGTTCACCCCCAACCTGGGGCTACATCCACCAACTCTTCTTCTTTATTAGCTTCAATCAGTCATCTACATGCACAAAGCCTCAAAACCCTTACTCTGCATAGGACAACAGATTTGCACAGCTCACTAGATCCTCCTTCCTTGCGTTACAATAGAAATCCTTCACAATATCTTACAATGACTTGCAATTATCTCTACAAGTCTCATACAATATGCACGAAGCCTTACAATTCTTGATCACACAGATCCAACTCTTAGCACTTAGCCAACTTGCACAACCCTTGCGCACTATTTAACTACTTCTTACATTGCCTAGATATCTATTTATACATACAAAATAGGCCTAAACATGGGTAAACCCATGGGCCAACATCCCATTCCCATTACATAATCCCATAACCCAAAAAAAGGACCCAAAAAGGGGCCGAGATCTCGCAATATCTGCTTCATCTTGCGCTCCTCCTTCGATAGGCTGTCGAAGGACCAAAATAGGTCAAACTTGACCTATGATCTCCCAAAAATTGTTCAAGGGCCAACACCATTGTACAAACCCTATCGTTTCCAGAACAATACAAAAAGCTTGTTGATATCCCTACTTCTTCATCGGGTTAAAAGACCAAGAGAAAGGACCAAAAGAAGCCTATTGTTAACCCCCCAATGCCTTCAATCTCTCTAAATCATAAACCGAAAAAGCTCCAAGAAGTAATTCAACAAGACTTTCCCATCATTCCCACAAATAGGAGGGGAGCCAATCAATTTGGTAAGGACCCTTTCGAAAGAGTACCCAGAGCACAAGAACCAAACCTTATGTAAAACCCATGCCTGCTTCAGATCCTATCCAAGTGTCCTCCGATCTTGAGATCCCTCACAAGAGACTTAGGGAAGTTTATGTGAATAGATTAGAGCCATTAAGAAAGACAAAATCAGAGCCTACCTCTCCTTACCAATCCCCCATCACTCCTACTTCACCCATGCCTACTCTAGATCCTAATACTGATAGATTTTCCACATCCCTCAAAAGATCTAAGCCTTCCTCCAAGATCACCAATTCTTCCCCAACCATAGAGAAGCTACATAAAGAAAACCATCAGCTTCTCCAACAGTTGGAGGAAAGGAAGACAATAGATGCACACATTCATCATGATAATGTAGTCCTCCAAGAAAAGGTTAGCACCCTTCAATAGTTGGTCAATGAGATGACCAAATCTAACCGCAACCTCAGAGCACAGCTGAAGCAACATAAGAGGCACAAGGCAAAGTCTTCATAGCAAGAAGGAGAAGCTTCGAGAGCTAATCCTCCTCAACAAGCCTAGTCACGAGGGGCAAATTCTTTTTGTTTACAGTGGGACCTACAAAATCGTAAGTGTGGGGGTAATGTTGGGCCCAAGATATGATCAATTTATGACAGTTATTAGACACTTTTTGCCGAATGTACATATGTGTTTTTCATGTTTTGAAGGATCTCTTTGAAGAATTTTATGCTAAAATGATATGATCTACAGTAGGTACGTATGATTCATGCTTGATGATAATATTGAGTATAATTCATCATGTTTTTATGCTTTTGAGGATCTGATTCACATTTTTTGGTGTTACAGGGAAAAAATGCATCACGTTTCTGCTTTCGGCACTCAGTCTGGTACTCATTCCAGCATTTGATCCAGTACCTAATCCGACACTGCGTCTAGCATCGTGTCCTGCATAAAAACGATGGGAGAATTGGAAATTATGGTATTGGTGGCCAGTGATGGGAGAATCGGGAATGTGGGTTTTGTTCATGCTTGCCCCCTCCATCTACTGAACTCCTGACAACTCAATTTTGGTTGTTAAATAGGCCGATTATTGGCTTGCTCTGTTTCAGTTGTTGGGGCATCATTTAATGTAAATTGTCAAATTTAGAAGTGGTTCAACCCTCCTGTGGTCGAACACTTGGTCTATAAACTTATAAATACCACTAATATGGTTAGACAATAGCTTAAGAAGCAATAGGAGTAGTGTATTGGAGAAAAACACAACTCTCTTTTATTTTTTCCATTTTCCATTGTTGAAGTTATATAAAATTGTGTTTCTGCGTTTTAATGGTGAATTCATCTTGCTGAGCTCATGGTGTACGTTTGAGAAGTAACCACGACTTGTTTGGGGGCCCACCAACAATCTGGGAACTCTTCTTTATGTTGTTTATGCATTTTATAGTATAGTTATTTCTCTTTATTTCCGGTACATGTATTGTCATTTTGATTAATTAATTTGTTGTTGTAGTTTAATTGCTTTGACTCTCTTTTGCAAGTTAGTATGAAGGATTGTGTTAGCATGCATTGATTTTGTAGTTGGGAATGAATTTTCAAATTCATAGACTAACCCCATGTGCAATTAGATATTAGATTGTGTTTTATTTTATGATGTTAGACTTAAATTTAAATCAGAGTTTTAAATAGAGTAGAACAGAGTTTTAATTTGGGTCTTCTTTAACAAGGATTTGGTGGATGGATAGGGTTAATTTCAATATTTTTATTGTAGAATTTGCTTAACCATTTGTTAGTCAATACATGCATTAGTTTACTTTTTATATGTCATGTTTTAATTATGTTTTCAAGCATTTTTCTTGTCGTATTTTGAATTGTTAAAATATGTATAACATAGTTTCATTTTATATATTTTTCTTACTTAGAACTAGACTGCAATTACAATTCTTAGTTAATGGTTGAATCTACTGATGAATTTTTCTTACATAGTGTAGAAGTACAATTATGATCTCGTTATATTGTTGATGGTTAATAAATGAATATGCAGGGTAATTGAGGATTGTTTCTGTTATGGATAAATTCTCATTGGATTGTTTAATCCATACTTTTCACTTTGCTATTGAGATCAATATTGAGCTTATACCACTTGAATTATCCTTTGTTTTCAAGTGCCATCGAGATATCATATGACACTGGAGACATTCACACAATCCCCAACACTATATTTGAGTTTTCATAGGTTAAAAGATAGTTTTCCTGTTTTCATAGGTTAAAGGATAGTTTTCTTGCTTTCATAGGCTAAAAGATCTAGTTTCCTGCTTTCATAGATCAAAATATATAGTTTTTTGCTTTCATAGATTAGAAGATAATTTTATTTCTATTGTAGGATAGATAGTCTTTTGCTTTGATAGGTTAGAGAGCAGTTTGCTTATCATAGATTAAAAGTTAGTTGTTAGTTCTTTCTTGCTTTCAATTAAATAGATTTCCTTTTATGAATTAGAAATAGTTTTGAAGTTTGAATTAAGAATATAGTCCACTTGCCTCTTAGGCTAGATAGTTTTTCAATGAGAAGTTTTTATTAGATTACTTGCAGTAGAATTTATCTTAGACTAGTTAGTTGTTTACTTGATTTAATAGGTTAGTTAGTTGTTTTGTTTACTTGCTTTAATAGGTTAGTTAGTTGTTTTGTTACTTGCTTTAATATGTTAGCTCGTTGTCTTGCTTACTTTCTTTAATAGAATAGTTGTCGGCTTGTTTATTTACTTTCTTTCATAGGGTAGTTGCTCATTGAATTTAGGTTGGCAAGTTAAAGTAGTTTTCTTTTGTTATTTGCTTATTGTTATGCTTAATAGTTGCTTTTTCTTATTGTTATGAACTAGTTTGATTTACATAGGGTTTTTACTTTCTTTCTTAGAACTATCCATCGATCCTTGGCCCAAAAGTACTTAGGTTACATAGTTTCAAGTTGCTTAGTAGGGTTTGTTCATTAGATATCTTTTATTGAATAGATTAGCCGTTAGATAGCTACCTTCCTTAGTTAGACTATACTATTACTAGCCCCTCTACCTTTGGCATATATTTTGCTACAACTCTAACTTTACTTACCCTGGGTTGACAATTTAATTGAGGGTTTTTAGTGTGTTTTTAGTGGATATAAAACACCCATCAACGTTCCTATATTGTACCATGCCCCACATATTTCAAACTCTTGAAGTTATCCAAACTCCCAAAGTCCCAAACATGTCATCAACCACATTGGCCAAGTGGGCACGAACCCGACGCTGACACGCGGTGACTGTTAGGGTCCTAACTCGCACATAGGTAGAACAATATATTCGGATGTAATAAAGGTCAGTATTAATAAGGCCTTGCAATAAAATAGAATAAGTCGAATGTAAGAAGACCTAATAGAAGCTTCTACTTCTAGAAGGATCTTCCTCTAGATGCTTTGTTTGATAGACATATTTAGTATAAATAGTAGTCGAGGGTATGAGAACCCTATCTTGGATATTATTGTAATAGATCTCTCCTCAACCGGAGGTTTCCCCCTCGAAGAGGCCTGGTGAACATTGCTTTCAGAATCAAAGTGTTATTTCTGTTGTTATTCTTATATCATTTTAGTGCTATTGTGATGATTGTTCTGGTTATATTGATGTTATTCTGCCACTTCTAGCATTTTATTTATTTTCAACATACTTTTTATATCTGGTATATTACAAGTGGTATCAGAGAAATTTCCTCGGCAGAAAGTGTGGGTTAATTTTTTTCAGGGTAGACACGTATTCTGACATCTTTAAGCCATAGAGATCTGTCGTTACATGCATAAACCCATGGTTGAGGGATTCATACACGTAGGAAATACAAGTGGTACTTAAGCGCACATCTGTTGGCCACCCTTGTAACCCATGTTGGTACCCCTTTGAGTGGTAGCGCATCAGACAACACCTGTGTATGGATCGGCCTAAATCACCTAAATCCCTCTTTAGATAAACCAATCGGTCACCTGACTTCTATAGTGCCACCAAGAACAACACTTGGGAAGATACTCTCTAGTACCTAGGTAGTCAGGAAGTACGGCTAAGGGTACAGTCTATCCTCCTTAGTTAGTGCCTTGAGATATTGGGCCAAGTACTACTGTTGGACCCTGCACATATATCAGAGAGCTATAGCACAGGGAAAACCCTTGTCTGTAGAACCCTTGAATACCTAACCCTTGGGGAAAGAAACATAAACAAATCAAAATAGATAAGATCTATTGCTGTGCAACTATGTTCGGGTTGCCAAATCACTACACATTTCTTCTTGGTTAAGCATTTGGACATTTCATCACTGTAGTATTCTTTAGACTGGAGTATAACTCCATAGGTGTAAAAAAAAACAAGTCTGGAAATTGTTTCACCATTATTTGAGACCTATTCCATTGGATTCATCTCTTCACCCTTATCACATTCATACATATCATTTTTCAGCAAAATATTTTACCCCACCTGCCCCTTTTCGGTTCACTCATCCTCATGGCCCATACCCGTAGCCAAGAATTGGAAGCTCGCTTCAATACCTTGCAATCTAGTCTCATTGAGACCCAACAAGAAGTGAAACAACTCAATGCCAATGTTGTTTCCATCAATACCACCATGCAGTCCTCAATGGAGGAAATCAAGAAAGACCTGACCAGCCAGCTTGAATCTGTCTTTTCGTCACTCTATACCAAGCTTCATATCCCTACATATAACCCTTCCTCTAACTCACCTCCACATATCAAAGGTGAAAATTCCTCTCATTCCTATAACTTTCAGCACCATCACTTTCAACGTGACCTACACCTTCCACAGGTGGATGTGACCAAATTTGATGGCTCGGACCCCACTGGTTGGGTAACCCAAATGGAACATTATTTCTCGTTATACGGCATTACAAATGACTTGGCCAAAATCTAGTATGGTGTTCTCCATCTATATCAAGAACGTTGACAATAGTGGCAATGGATAAACACTTCCCGTCAAGGGTATATTTCCTGGACACACTTTGTGGTAGAACTTTATGAATGCTTTGACACTGACACCAACCATTTGGGTCATTTGACAAAGTTGAAACAATCAGGAACAGTGGAAGACTTTATAGTTTCCTTTTAGCGCCTCTCTTTTCAAAAAGAGGGCATGTCTGATGCCTTTTTCCTAGAGTTTTTTATCAGTGGCCTCAAGGATGAGATTCAGGCCCATGTCCTCATGGCTCGGCCTTAGAGTTGGGTGGAGGCTACTAAAAGAGATAAAGAAGCACAACAGGTTGTATCTTCTCAAAACCGAAAACCCTCCTTTATCCCTCGCCCTAAACCAGTAAATCCCACTAAAGAACCAAAAATGACCAGGGCTAAAATGGATGGATGCCAACTCAAAGGGCTTTGTTATAATTGTGATGACAAATATTTCTCGGGCCATAAGTGTAAGGAACAAAATATTTTTATGGCCATCTTTGAGGATATTTCAGAAGAGGATGTTGAAACTCCCCTTGTGTCTAAGTCACCTGAAACCACTGACATAACCCCTCCCTCAGACCCTCCCGAAGTAGAAATGGTCATTTCCCTCAATGCTCTCACTGGCTTCTTCGCTCCCCATACCCTCAAGCTAATCAGTTACATCAAGCATAGGAAGTTCATCATTTTGGTTGATAGTGGAAGAACCCATAATTTTATTCATCACCGCATTACCCAAGAAACTCATTACTACATCCACGTCGTCAATAATTTCCAAATCATGATTGCCAATGGTGGTTCCATGAAATGTGGAGGGCGTTGTGAAAATGTGTGTCCCCAAATTGGTGACTACCACCTGAAATATCATATGTTTGCTATCGACATGGGAAGTTGTGACATTGTGTTGGGTGTTGACTGGCTAAGGACTTTGGGTCCCATTCTCATGGATTTTAAGGAATTAACTATGCAATTTGACCAGGAGGGCCACCAATATAAATTCCAAGGCATCACCACCGGTTCCCCTGAGATAATTAGTTCCCATCGCATGGAAAAGCTGCTCAAAAAAGGTCATTCTGGTGTTATTTCCCAACTCCATGCCATACAAGCAACAAAGACACCCTCGATGTCACAAGACCTCCAAACCATCCTTTCTAAACATCAAGCAGCCTTTTCCACTCCCTAAGGACTCTCTCCTTCCCATGGTGTTCATGATCATTCCATTCCCCTTGTACCGAGAATCCTTCCTCCCAATATCCATCTGTATCGTCACCCCTTTTCCCAAAAAAATGAAATTGAGAAAATGGTCAAGGAACTCCTTAATGCAAGCATTATCCACCCTAGAACGAGCCCCTACTCTTCTCCTGTAGTCATGGTCCTAAAGAAAGAAGGTTCTTGGTGAATGTTTCCTCACTTATGTCCCCTCAACAAACTTACCATTAAATACAAATTTCCCATTCCTGTCATTGATGACCTCTTGGATGAATTGAGTGTCCCCCAATTCTTTACTAAATTTTATCTTTGTTCAGGCTACCACTAGATACATATGAAAGAGGTAGACATTCCCAAGACTTCCTTTAGAACTCATGAGGGCCACTATGATTTTTTGGTCATGCCCTTTGGCTTGTGTAATGCCCCCTCCACCTTCCAAAGCCTCATGAATCATGTCTTTCATCCTTTTCTCCGTCATTTTTTCTTATTTTTATTTGATGATATCCTCATCTATAGAAAAACCTATATAGACCATCTTTCTCATGTGGATCGAGTTCTCCATCTACTCTCTCAGCACCAACATTTCCTGAAACAGTCTAAATGTGATTTTGGTGCCTCAGAAGTAGAATAATTGGGTCATCTGGTTGGAAAGGATGGCATTAAGGTGGATCCTAAAATGATTGAAGCTATGCAAGACTGGCCTCACCCAAAGACTCTCAAAAGATTGCGTGGATTTATGGGCTTAAGAGGGTATTATCACAAGTTTGTTAAGAATTATGGAAAGATTGCAGCACCTCTCACTGCTCTCCTAAAAAACAACTCTTTAACTTGGAATCCAGCCACTGCTCAAGCTTTTCAAACCTTGAAGATGGCCATGTGCACCACTCCATTCCTGGCCCTTCTTGATTTCACAAAGACCTTTGTGTTGGAATTTGATGCCTCTGGGAAAGGAATTGGTGTTGTCCTTATGCAAGAGGGTCAGCCTTTGGCTTTTACCAGCAAACAACTATCTGAAATAAATCTGGACAAATCAATATATGAAAAGGAAATGTTGGCTATTCTTCATGTCATTGATCTGTGGCGCCCTTATCTATTGGGGTAATGTTTCCAAATTAAGACAGACCATCAAAGCCTCAAGTATTTTCTAGAAAAATGCATTTCCTCCCTGGAGCAACAAAAATGAGTGACAAAGCTCTTTGGATATGATTATGAGATCATTTATAAGAAAGCCAAAGACAATGTGGTTACGGATGCACTTTCCCGAAAATATGAATATGAAGGATCCATTTTTCCTCTTTCCTTCATTGTACCAGATTGGCTCCAAACCGTTCGCCAGGAATGGTTACAAGATCCCAAAAGTTTGCATCTAATCCAACAATTGCAGTCTAATGCTCCATCTTCCTCAGGGTACTCTTGGCTCCATGATGAGCTTCGATACAAAGGCCATTTGTATTTAAGTAATCAATCAAATCTTAAATCCATGGTACTTTATGAGCTTTATGCTACACCCATAGCGGGGCACTCTAGGTTCACCAAAACCTATGATAGGGTCAAACGTTCTTTTCTTTGGGATGGTATGAAATAGGAAATTCATATTTTTTTCGCTGAATGTGATGTGTGTCAACGTAGCAAGGGAGAAACAGTCAAATCTCTGGGAACACTACAACCGCTTCCGATTCCACCTGTTATTTGGAAGGATATCTCTATGGATTTTATTACCGGCTTACCCAAATCCGCAAGTAAATCAGTCATCATGGTAGTTGTTGATCGCCTTTCCAAGTATGCTCATTTTTGTGCTCTTCAAAACCCGTTTACAACATCCACGATGGCTCAAATTTTCATGGATCAGGTCTTCAAGATTCATGGCATGCCACACTCTATTGTTTCTAATCGTGACCCAACTTTCACAAGCAATTTTTGGCAAGAACTGTTCAAGATACAAGGCACCCAATTGCATCTCAGCACAGCTTATCATCCCTAGACTGATGGTCAAACAAAAGTTGTCAACAAGTGTTTGGAAACATATTTGAGGTATTTTTCCTCAGAAAATAAAAATCAGTGGGCTCAATGGTTACCCCTAGTTGAATGGTGGTACAACACTTCATACCATACAGCTACACGCATGACTCCTTTTGAAGCGGTATATGGACATAAGCCACCTTCAGTTCTCTCCTACTTACCTGGTGTCTCAAAGGTCCAGGCAATTGACCAAACACTTACAGTTCGAGAGGCTATTCTCTGTACCCTCAAACACAATTTGGTCATGGCACAGAATCTCATGAAGCAACAAGCAGATCGAGTTCGCTCTGAACGTCAATTTGTAGAAGGGGATCAGGTGTTTCTTCGATTGCAACCTTACAAGCAAACTTCCCTCAAGGTCTAGCGTTGTCAGAAGCTAGCGCCCAAATTTTATGGTCCTTATATCATTCTCAAGCGTGTGGGACAAGTAGCCTATTAGTTAGCTTTTCCCAGTCATTTGAAGCTATGTCCTGTTTTTCATGTTTCATGCTTAAAGAAGGTGATTGGCAGTAAGTGCCAAATTAAAACCAACCTTCCCGAGTTAGCCGAAAAAGGATCCATTTGGCTATAGCCACAAGCATTTTTGGACCAACGTGAGCATCGCCTGTGTTAGAGAACCATCAAGGAAGTGTTAGTCCAGTGGAAAGATACAACTCCAACAGATGCCACTTGGGAACCAGCTATCATTCTACAACAATTTCCACATCTCAAGCCTTGAGGACAAGGTTGTTTTTAAGGGGGAGGGCATGTTAGGGTCCTAACCCACACATAGGTAGAAAAATATATTCGGATGTAATAAAGGTCAATATTAATAAGGCCTTGCAATAAAATAGAATAAGTCGAATGTAAGAAGACCTAATAGAAGCTTCCAATTCTAGAAGGATCTTTCTCTAGATGCTTCTTTTGATAGACATATTTAGTACAAATAGGAGTCGAGGGTATGAGAACCCTATCTTGTATATTATTGTAATAAAGCTCTCCTCAATTGGAGGTTTCCCCCTCGAAGAGGCTTGTGAACATTGATTTTAGAATCAAAGTGTTATTTATGTTGTTATTCTTATATCATTTCAGTTCTATTGTGGTGAATGTTCTGGTTATATTGTTGTTATTCTGTCATTTCTAGCATTTTATTGATGTTCTGCATACTTTTTATATCTCGTATATTATAGTGAGGTCTGAGGATGACACGTGTGCTTGATAGGGGGTGACACATGTCATGCTCTAATAAGAATAAGGGGTATGTGAATCGTCCATAAATGGGTAACACGTGGCATGCGAAATGTGGGTCCACGTCACCTTGAATGATGTTAGGATGCCATGTCATCTTGGACCCATACCTTCCTAGACCTTCGATCTCATGGTCAGTATGAGTCCACGTAGATCCATAGATCTATGACTTTTGTTACTTTGCAGCTCTGGGCTTCAGAGCTTTCCAAATCCTCTCATCATGAATCCCTGAAGAGCTAAGCCTCTGAACTCTCTAATTTGGCGCCAAGTGTTGTCACTCTACCAACAACCGAGATATATTTTGGCATTCGCGACTTCAATGGATTTCAAACTTCGTAGACTCTAGGCCAGGTTCCTCCGGAGTATGAAATCTCTGGACTATGGAATCTTTCACCACGTGTCCTTTTCAACCAACGGTCGAGATCCACTTCAACACTCGCGACTTTAGTGAATTCATACTTCATAAACTCTTGGTCAGCGTCCTCCAGAGTATGCAAGCTCCAGAATATGGGATTGCTTGCCACGTACCCCCTCATCCAACAATCCGATTTCAATGGTCAACACTTAATGGGGAACAAGTATGGGCCACATGTCACTCCACGACATGTTCCTGGTTAGTGAGGTAGTTAAAGGTGGGTCCCTTAGATTGATGGCTCAAAAGGATCCCGAAGGATCCGAGGATCGACGGTCCACATTACTTCGAGAATTTGATATTCCGGAGTTCAGTGAGTGTGTCTCCCAGCATTCCCTCCAGACCACGCTAGATTTGTCACCATGTGTTCCTAGTGTCTACATCTAGGACTTACTTCAGCTGGAAGAGCTTTGGGGAAAACTAACGTGTTCCTATATCACTGAATACTTGGATTCCCAGATAATCATTGATCTATGGACATGTTTCCCTTCAATTTCAACGGTCCATATTAACTTCGCGACTCCGGCATTCAGGAGTTTCGACACTAGACCATTCCAAATATACTGAAGTAAGACTTCATTGAAGCACTTAACGTCTCCCTTCTTATGTCTAATCTGACGATTGAGAGTGATCCATAGTGGATCCCCATATCGACGGTCCTTGTCGATTTGCAACTTCGACCTTGGACTACTTTTGAGGGTTGTGGAGTCCGAAGTCCCAAAGTCCTGAAGTCAAAATGGATAGCTCCTTTCGGGCTAGTGCAAGGTTCCTAGGCCTTGGTCACATGGATACTTTGGAAATTCTAGGGGCTAAGCGTTAATTCTTTAGTAGAAATAGGGTTAAGGACATGGGCATGAGCCCTCGGTCAGATGGGTGAATTGTCTAAGGGAAAACCATCCTTCTCCCACAAATTACGGAATTAGCATTCTCGCTAAGGTCAACTTCATAGGGTTTGTAGGCCTTAGACATTTCATTATATCCTACCCCGAATCTCCCGCGGACTCACATCCCATGAATCTCTAACAGTTAAACTGAGATAAGCACAACATCACATAGATGCAACAGTTTACAGATATCAAAGAAAATTTCTAATAACTGTTCAAATACTGAGAGACTGAATCATAAATACAAACATTTCATCATAACATCCAATATAATACACAGAGTATGAAAATACTTATTAGAACTAGAAAATGTGAAGCAACTACTGAAATAGGTGTTTGTTTCCTCCCAATCATAGGCATAGTCACTCTTGATGGATTTACCGCTAGCCACCCCCGAGCTATACCATGATTCTCTGAGAGATATTCTTTCTCTTTGCTCCACAATAGTCAAGGATGAATATTACTCTCCTTCTCCCACAGAAAATAGGCGTCTGGTTTTCTCTGCTCCAAGCAAGGAGGTTTGCATGAGTACTTCTTCAGTCACTCGTCAGCCTCATTTATTATCTTGTATCATAACCCTTCCCCATGATTCTTATATCCAAAACAATCTTTATTCTCATCTTTTCTCTCAACTTTAGAATCAAAGTATATCTTTTTGCTCTTCTCTGGAGATTGTTTTTCTCTACTCTTCTATCTCGCAGATCTATCTATGTCCCTGAATTACCTCATTTCTTTCCTTCCTCGCCAAGGTTTTTTGGGTCTAAATCCCAATTCATGGACAGGCCTGGAAGACTTACAAATGGGTACCTTGCCCCATCTAATCATTAACTCTTGAGGATGGCCTTCCAGCTACCAGCCTGACTGGTAATTCATTTATGGGTTAGAGGACTGTTGAGCAATTACACCCAGTAGGTGTTGGTCAGGTGAGGGTCATCTCAACCATACTTGGTTTCCTTTCACCATCTCTCTCGTAGCATCCATGGTATATCTTGACAAACTTTCCCGTTTTCAGCAATTGTGCAACACATATTCAAATTCTATTAATAACATAAGTTCATGCATTGACCCTTTTATACAAGGGTTCATCAAATCAAACATTCAAACATATTTAGTACGCCATAGTCTCTTACCCAATTATAATTATATTTACAAACTAGGGGAAATAATAGCATTACAAAGTATAATCCTTGGGTTGCAGGTGGAGAAATTTTGTTTGCAGAACAAACTACTCTACCATTTCGGTAAACTTTGTATTCCTACAATTGAAAAAATGCATGTAACTAGAGGAGCTCATACTTCTTTTGTAATTGGGCATTTTTGGGTAGAGAGGATTGTAGTAGATTTGCAGGGGTTATGTTTGCATTGAATAAAAGTAATTGTAACCATGAATGTAAGGGGGTGTGTGATGTGCTCTACTTGTAAGCCCACTAATAGAAAATTGGGTTTGTATACACCACTTCATGTTCCTTCTCATCCTTGGGAGAGCATATCAATGGATTTTTTAGAGGGGTTACCTATGTCTAGGAGGGGTCATGACTACTTATATGCAGTAGTGGATATCTTTATCAAGATGTGTATCTTAATGCCATGTAAAAAGCAGGTCATAGCTGAGCAAGCTTCTGACTTGTTCTTCCAACACATGTGGGTTCATTTTGGGTTTCCCACATCCATTATCTTCGATCGAGATTCTCGATTTTTAGTGGAATTCTGGAAAATTATATGGTAGATCATGGACACCAAGTTGAAGAGAAGTACTTCTTTCCATCCACAGATGGACATACAGACATAGGTGGTCAAAAGAACAATGGTTCATTTGCTACAAGGGTACTGCAACAAACATCCTAAACTCTGGGATGAACAAATGCAATATGTCCAACATGCCTACAACATATCATTGCACTCTTCCACACAGAGTTCACCATTTGAGAATTTTTTTGTTTATCTTTTAATGTTTATGCCATTATTATAGTTCTTTTCATTTCAATAGATAAGAGAAACATATGAACAAGATCACTGAGAAATAAACATTCACAAGAGACACAACATTTATCCTGGGAAACCCTCTAGGGGAAGAAAACCCAGTAAAAACTTCCTTATCATAAATTGCCAATACAATTTCAAGAGATAACTCAAACCAATACATAAATTCCTCTCCAAAAGATGCACCACTCTTCTCCTTCTCTCCAACTGTTAAGTCGCAACTTGCCTCTTAGAAAATGAGCAAGTGTGTTGTGTGTCAAAGTGAGGCTCTAGCCTCTATATGTATACAAGTCTGGCAGGTGTGAAGTGTCTTCACTAGCAGGGCCGACTTCTCACTCTGGGTGGGTAAACCCACCTTTATTATATTTCTAGGTCTTAATAATAACTGCTAGGGCCGACTTCTTATTCTGCCTATTACAATTTTTTGTTGACCAATCCGCAAAAGGCGATTTGTTCCTAATACAATAACCAACATGATCAATCCACAATGGGGATTGATCCTATGAATAATATAACAATAAGAATAAGAATACTCTTTGCAGTCACATTATTTCAACACCCCCCCTTAACAAGAAGGGTATTCTTCAACAACATCAGGTGAGAGAGGTTTGCATCATTAGTGGCATCAGGAGGACAGTATTGTCAATATCATCTTGGAACATTGGATGGCATATCTATGAGTCATCGGAATTTTTCTTCATCAGCAACATCGTCATTCTCGAGAGAATGCCATCATCATTTGCATCAATATGTATCAGTAAAAAAAATGATACCTCATCACATCACTAGGATGGCACATCACAGTACTACACTGGCTCAATGTCACAACTGATAAGTTGGTAGATCAGTGCCAGTCACATCTTGCTTTACGTCTAACAACTAGGTCAGAAGCAAGGTATACATCATCTTGCTTTACGTCTAACAACTGGGTCAGAAGCAAGGAATCATCTTGCTTTACGTCTAACAACTGGGTCAAAAGCAAGGGATCATCTTGCTTTACATCTAACAACTAGGTCAGAAGCAAGGAACACATCATCATCTTTCTTTACATCTAAAAACGAGGTCAAAAGTAAGGAATCATCTTGCTTTACGTCTAACAACTAGGTCAGAAGCAAGGAATACATTATCATCTTGCTTTACATCTAACAACAAGGTCAGAAGCAAGGAATCATCTTGCTTTACGTCTAACAACTAGGTTAGAAGCAAGGAACACATCATCATCTTGCTTTACGTCGAACAGCGAGGTCAGAAGCAAGGAATCATCTTGCTTTACGTCTAACAACTAGGTCAGAAGCAAGGAACACATCATCTTTCTTTACGTCTGACAGCAAGGTCAGAAGCAAGGAATCATCTTGCTTTACGTCTAACAGCGAGGTCAGAAGCAAGGAATCACACATCATCTTGCCTTACATCTAACAGTGAGGTCAGAAGCAAGGAATCATCTTTCTTTACGTCTAACAATGAGGTCAGAAGAAAGGAATCACACATCATCTTGCTTTACGTCTAACAACGATGTCATAAGTAAGGAATCATCTTACTTTACTTCTAACAGTGAGGTCAGAAGCAAGGAATTACACATCATCTTTCTTTATGTCTAACAACGAGGTTAGAAGCAAGGAATAATCTTGCTTTATGTCTAACAACGAGGTCAGAAGCAAGGAATCACACATCATCTTGCTTTACATCTAACAACGAGGTCAGAAGCAAGGAATCATATATACTCCCCCTTTCAGAGAGGGTCCTTTCGGACTATACCAAGCTTATCTCGAAAGTGTTTCAAACTTTGCACGAGATAGAGGTTTGGTCAACACATCAGCAACCTGTTCATCTATGCTAACATACAGGAGCTTCAGGGCTCCTCTCTACATCATGTCACGGATGTAATGATATCAGATCTCTATGTGCTTCGACCTATCATGGAATACATGATTCTCTGTCATCTTTATGCATCTCTAGTTGTCACATAGGATCGTGGTTGCTTCCATCTCTAAGTCAAATAAATCGGTCAGCAACTTTCGAAGCCATATAGCTTCGCAACTAGTAGAACATGCGGCAATGTACTCTGCTTCCATTGTGATGAGAGAAATACTAGATTGCTTCCTACTCTGCCATGAGATCATGGTTGATCCCAAACTAAAACAACATCCAGAAGTGATTTTTCTATCAGCAATGCTTCCTGCCCAATCTGCATCAGTATATCCACTCAATGTAAAGTTATGATCTCCATCATAGCTGATACCATAATCTATTGTACCTTTAAGGTACATCATCACATGTTTTTCAGCCACTAGGTGAACATGTCTGGGCTCTACCAGAAACTGACTCAAGGTGTTCACTGCAAAACAAATGTCTAGTCTAGTGTTTGTCAGGTACATCAGTGATCCAATAATCTGTCTGTACAGTGTGGCATCAATCAAATCTAACGAAGTATCGACTAGCAGCTTCAGCTTCGCTTCGATGGGTGTATTCATGGGTTTGCATTCCAGCATGTCAAATCTCTTCAGGATTTCGACTGTGTACTTCCCTTGGTTAAGGAAGATCCTTTCTAGACTCTGCCATACCTCAAGGCCTAAGAAGTAATGCATTATTCCAAGGTCTTTCATTTCAAATTCTACGGAAAGTCTCTTTTTACATTCAGCAATGAGATTTTCTTCTCTAGTTAATTATAAGTCATCCAGATACAGTGGTAAGATTACTGGTTCATTATCCATAATTTTGAAGTAGAAATTTGAGTTTGCTTTACTCTTGGTAAAGCCTAATCTCGTAAAGAAACTATCTATATGGCCATACCAAGCTCTAGGGGCTTGCTTCAATCCGTATAAGGCTTTCTTCAATCTGCAGACATGAGACTTCCTGTCTTCAACCTCAAATCCTTGGGGTTTCTCTATATACACTTCCTCTTCGATAACACCATTTAGGAAAGTTGTATTCACGTCCATCTTGTGCAGCTTCCATTCCATATTAGCTACAAGAGCTATGATGGTTCTAATTGAAGTTTATCTAGCTACAGGAGTGAATGTCTCTTCATAGTCAATGCCTTCTTTCTGGGAAAAGCCACGAGCGACAAATCTTGCTTTATATTTCTCAATACTTCCATCAGCAACATGTTTTATTTTGAAGAGCCATTTTGATGATACCACATCCTTACTTTTTGGTCTGGGAACTATTTCCCATACATCATTCTTTATTATGGATTGGTATTCCTCTGTCATGGCATCTGCCCATTCCTTCTTTTGAATGGCTTCTTCAAAGCAAGTAGGCTCTTCATCTAGTAGATTACACATCAAAGCCATGTAACTGGAGAATGTCTTTGGTCCTTTCACCTGTCTCAAGGTTCCTTTTGGAACACCATACTTCTCTCCATCTTGAATGAGCTCTCTTGCCTAAGCAGGCTTTCTTTTATGGGAGAAGGTCATTTGAGGAGGTTCTTGAACTTTTGTTATATCGTGGTATTAGGAGTCTCCTCATCAGGGGAAGTTAAGACTTCCCTTACTGGTTCTGCATCTCTGGGAACTTCCCTCACAAATTCTGCAATCCTGGGATTTACAGGTTCCTCTTCATATACTTCTTCAAGTCGACATCTTCTTGATTTCTTAAGTGCTGCTTCTTCATCAAAGGTCACATCCCTACTGATTTCAATGTGGCTGTGACCAGGTATGTAGATTCTGAAGGCCTTGGAGACCTCACAGTATCCCACAAATATTCCCTTCTTTCCGGAGGGTTCCATCTTGTTTTTTTTCTCTTTTGGTATATGAATAAACACTGGACAGCCAAATATTTTGAGATGGCTTACTTCTGGCTTATTTCCAGTGAACATCTCTTCTGGTGTCTTGAGCCCAAGTGTGCTATGGGATAATTGGTTCTTCACATAAACAACTATCATTGTTGCTTCTGCCCATAAGCACATAGGAGGATCTTGATCATGGATCATAGTATTCACAGCTTCCAGTATGGTTTTGTTCTTCCGTTCAACTACACCATTTTGTTGGGGATCTTGATCCCAACATCTTTGCAGAAGTTCACAAACTCTCTTGAGGTATATTCTCCTCCATTATCTAACTTGAGTATCTTAATCTTCCTTACAAAAGGGTTTTCTATCAAGGCTTTGAATTCCTTGATCTTGTTGAATACTTCAAATATATCCAGGTCTTTTACGAGAATAATAATTAATGAATGATACATAGTATACATACCCATTAATGGAGGATGATGGCATTGGGTCACATACATCTGAATGAATGAGTTCTAGGACTCCTTATGCCTTGCTGTCCCTCTTCGGAAACGGGTTCTTGATGTTCTCCCCTTGTGCACATCCATTGCATATGCCTTCATGGTCACCTTTGAGTTCTAGTAAACTTGTGACTACTTTACATATGTATGGTAGTGCCTTGTAGTTGATGTGAGCTAATCTTCTATAGTTCACATGGATTCTTCAATAGCGTGGGTCATGGCAGCTTCTGAGTGACCCTTTAGCTTATACAAGTCACCTTCTTCTCTTCCAATGATGATTTCTTCATTCATGATCTCTTCTTTAGCATGTTTCCTTCTGCAATATTTGTTATAGCTTCCTCATGTGACCTGGAGCAAGGTCAAAAAAAAAACAAGCAATAGTAATATCCTTCTGATAATATAAAGCAATAGCATGAACAATCATCACAGTAGCTCCTTTATAGCTATCACATATGATTTATTTGAAGCAAAGATTAAAGGTAAGGAATACAATACGAAATGAGGTCAACACTCTCATAGTGTTGTGACCAAGCATTCTTGCATGGCAACCTGGAACTAACCCACGAGGTTTCTCGTAGAGGAGGTGTTAGTTGTATCAGGCAAATCATTTACCTCTATATTCTCACATGCTATCAGGTATAATACTCAACTATAGTCATCAACTTTTCATGTGTACCTTTGAATCTTGATTAATCAAACCTGGAGCCTTGTCCTCAAGAATGAGTGCTTTCTTTTCTTCCAGGTCTCTTTCACTCAATTGACGAGTGCTTTATTCTATCTTATGTACTAAGACAATACGCTAACTTGAAAAAAGGTTAGGTTAGAGGATAAGCTCTATGATCAACTTTCAATTCTTCTAATAATTTGATCATAGCTTCAACATGCAACACTGATAATGTCATCAAAAATAGATGTATATCAGAATAATCACACCTGGGTTGCATCATTCCTCTGAATGTGTTGGATCTTGAGATCCTTTTGGATCTATGGCAAGAGATCCCTTCTCCTGCAAATACTCTTTAGGGTTTAACCATTAAACATATGTAAGTACATACCTCTGATAGCATTTCCAGGTATTGGCTCCATCTGGTAGCAGCAGTGATCATTGCCACCTCTTGAGAAAATTTTAAGGGTGATTGCAACTGGTTCTACGGCTGCAACTGCAACTGGTACTGCAACTGCAGCTGGTTCTGAGACTGCAACTACGACTGCAACTTAGGGTTTTATGAGGAAACCCTAATTTTTCAAATTTCAAATTTTGAAATTCTAATCCAAGGGATAGATGCGTTGAGCTTAGGTGAGTTAGCTGGTGTAGTCGGAATTTCAAAAATCCAAAATTTACCCCCTCAAACTTGATCTGCAGATTTCTAGACTAGTGCTTCTAGTTTTTTTGTACTTCTGGTACTCTGGTACTTCTGGTACTTCTGGTACTCTGGTTTTCTAGTACTTTGTGAAACTAGGGTTTCACTTTCCGGGAGATCTAGCAACTGAAAAGGTGCACTCAAGGTGCCAAAATGATCCTTGGGGGAGGGCGCAACTTTCTAGGTGGTTTTGGAGCTAAAAAGCTTCACTTTTGAAAAACCCTAATTTGCAGGTACTGCAACAATGACGTTTTCTCTTGTGGAATATGCTTCCTTCAGGTTGGCTCTGATACCATGTTAACGTTTATGCCATTATTATAGTTCTTTTCATTTCAATAGATATGAGCAACATAAGAACAAGATCACTGAGAAATACACATTCACAAGAGACACAACATTTATCCTGGGAAACCCTCTAGGGGAAAAAACCCCGGAAAAAACTTCCTTATCATAAATTGCCAATACAATGTCAAGAGATAACTCAAACCAATACAGAAATTCCTCTCCAAAAGATGCGCCACTCTTCTCCCTCTCTCCAACTAGCAAGTCGCAACTTGCCTCTTAGAAAATGAGCAAGTCTATTGTGTGTCAAAGTGAGGCACTAGCCTCTCTATATATACAAGTTTGGCACATGTGAAGTGTCTTCACTGGCAAGGCCGACTTCTCACACTGGGTGGGTAAACCCACCTTTGTTATATTTCAAGGTCTCAATAATAACTATTGGGGCCGACTTCTTATTCTTCCTATTACAATTGTCTGTTGACCAATCCACAAAAGGGGATTTGGTCCTAATACAATAACCGACATGATCAATCCACAATGGGGATTGATCCTATGAATAATATAACAATAATAATAAGAATACTCTTTGAAGTTACATTATTTCAATAGTATCTACCTAAGACTCCCTTGGAATTGACATTTGGGAAATATTTTCACTCAAGTGAACAAATAAATGAAGACAAATCCTGCAAGTTCATCTACAAGATTCAACATGTACACTAGATACATGAGCCAAGCCAAGCCCAGTATAAGGCAAGGCATGAATGGAATTGGGTAAATCATCAATTGCAAGAAGGTGATCAAGTATGGTTGCACATTAGAAAATATAGGTTAAAGAGTGAATGCAAGAATCTCAAGGCCATTTGATATGGACCCTTCACCATCTTAGAAAATATTGGCACAAATTATTTCTGCCTAGATCTACCACGATACATGCAGATATACTCAGTTGTGAATGTAGAGAACCTGAAACTTTATGAACCTCCAATGATCATGGATCAAAGGGAGAGTGTTTCACTACCTTCATTTGATGAGTTTTCTCCTAAGTACTTGGATGAGTTAAAGGAAGATATCATCCTAGACAGAAGGACAAGGGCTTCACATAGGGGTGATGTTGAATATCTTTGAGTAGACCTTATAGAAACACATCCAAGCAAGGCATGGTGGATCAAGAAGGGGAAAGTGAGGGAGAAATTCCCTCACCTATTTCTTGATTGATAAGGATTTTGGTGGTCCAAAAGCTTCTCAGTGGGGAGGAATGATCCAGGAGGATCCAAAAGGATAAAAATTCAAATTCCTCGAATATCAACAAAAATGGAACCAAGTCAAAGAGCTCATCGAGATATTTCCAATGATGCAAATGACACCTCAAACTGAGTCTGTATGATGAAGTTATGGCTAGTCAAAGTTTCATTCAACTGGGTCAAAGTTAAAGGGTGATGTAAAGAGGTGACGAAGCATATGATCGTACATCATGATGCCAACATGATAACATGGAAAACTGAGACGCTTCCATGTGGCATGCAAATTTGGAATTTTTGGTTTGCCAAATGGCCTAATGGAAATGTGCCACATGGAACTCCCAGGAGGCACCATGTGGCACCACCCAGAGGCTTCCAAGTGGCGTTCCCATAGACTAACACCTAGAAATCTATGTAGTTGATGATTGGGAAGGTATGGGCCAATAAGGGCATGCCACATGGTATAACCCGAGGGCATCATAGGGAATCCTATCGATGCCTAATGAGGGCTAGGGTCCAAAGAAATAATAAAAAAAAAACAACCACCAGACCCAGCGGTCAGATCGGCTGGAGGCCAATAGATGAAGAAAAAAACATTAATTATGGTGGGTTTTTGGTATTATAGTTTTTAAAACTATATTTAAATTATGTTATAACAGAATTCCCAATGGGGAGGCCTGTAGGTTTGACCTCGGGAACTACCCCAAATTTAAACAAGTTGTTACCAATGTGCCAAAGGTGGGAATTAGTAAAGTTCGCCCAACAAAATTACTTAAGCATCGTTCATTCATCTACCACAGGGAGGATCCAATGCACCCATCCATACAGTCATGTTTTTCGATGCAGCCCTACATTTATTGCAAACATTTATTGGTATTGTAAGGTTAATAAGCATATGGCTCATCAGTAGAAGTATCGACAACAATGAGGCGTAGTCAAAGGAAAATCTTAAGTTGGCTATGAAGGAAGTATGACTATTGTGGCATGAGTTTTGAGGAAGAGATCCTAGGAGGGCCCTGGAAGTCCTAATGACATAAATTGAAGAAATTATAGTCATTGTTACATGATTGTTTTACACGAGTCCACTGGTGAAGTCAAAATTTGGATCCAAGTAGTGCATTTTTAGGGCATAACCAAAATTGAGGTATTTCCATGTATTTTTTTCAATTTCACTGAGATAATATAAAGGCCTCTCCATTAAGAAGTGGGCCCAGAGACATAGTCCATCTTTGGGACAAACTGCATTATCAATTATTATACAATTGTTTCTTCTCGTTGTTATCCATGTCTAAACTTTCTTAATTTATGTTGCACATATGCTTCATTCATTCTCTTTAATGTAATTCATGTTATAGCCATTGAATAAAATATCTGGGATCAGTATGGTATAGGTTTTGGTACATGGTTGATGTACATGGTATGGTGATGGTTTTGGTATCAATGTGAGTGGATTTTGTTATAGTTGGTTGATGATGGTATCTCGATGACAGTGACAGTGACAGTGTTGGTGAAAAGTACAATGATAGGTTGGAGGATTGGTTGACCATCAGTTTCAGGTTCATGTGTCAGAGTGACAGTGACAGTTTGATGTGACAAAGTGACGGTGGCAGGTTTATGTGACAGTGACAGTGACTATTTGATGTGACAAAGTGACGGTGGTAGGTTTATGTGACAGTGACAGTGGCAGTTATAGGTTGATGAGTGATAGTGATATTTTGAGTCTACACTTATATTTCAGGGCAGCAGTGTAACATCCCAAGGTCGAGCCCCTGCTGAATTGTAATTATGTTTATAGGCTGGTGAGCCGAGTGGTTATAAGATGAGAGACTTATGTGTTTATTAGGCTGGTGATCCAGATGCTAAGGCCAAAGAGACTGATTTTGTATATGTAAATACTCGAATCATTAATAAAATTACATTGTTGCATGTCGATCGACCACAAAGATGAGTTATGGGGGAATAAGCTCCACTAGGTAGGGTACAGGAGGGGGATAAGTGTCTAGACCTAGGGGATAAGCTAGAGGGATTACCTATAAGGGAATAATATTTTATTATTATTTCCCAAAGGATATGGTTGACATAAGCCGTGTTGTCCTAAGTTCCTGGGAAAAACGGAACAAGTGCTAAGTGGAACTCATGCGGGAAGGTAAGGGAGGTGTATTAGCCAATGGACTTCTATTAGTAAAGGTGTACCCTCCCAGGGTCGAGCAAGCGTGTGGGGAACGGGGGTCTGTGGGATGTGGGAAAAAGTGGATCATGATATAAAAGATCCTTCATGTTGTTATGTGCAACTTCTTTGTTGTCCTTGCCAAGCCTAGAATTCCCTTTCCTGGTGGAGTTTAGTCCCAGCTCGGGGGTGACCCACTACTGAGCATGATGAGCAGCATGGTCTAAGGTTGGGAGGTTCGTGGAAGGTTTTCACGCAATTATTGGTCATCTATTAAAATATAAGTACCAATTTTGTGTTCGTTGTATGCTGTGTATTTGTATTTTCATTATAATTAATGACTAATGCATGTATATATATATATATATATATATATATATATATATATATATAAGTATGTGTTAAATGTTGCTTCCACTTGAACATGTGTATGAGTAGATTATTGATGTATGTTTAATTTCATTAGATAGATATATATTTATAAGTGTGAATACCAAATGTTATCTCTATCTTTCGGTCAAGTTTTATATGTGATTATTTCCACAAAGTTACTCGGTGGCATGGTCTGGCCTGCTATTTAAGGTCGGGCATGTCACATAAACGGTATTTGAGTAGTAAAGGAAAGGTTAAGGTTGTTTGGGTAGCATTACCTGACGGGGGTCGGTGGTTGGGGATGTTACAGATTGGTATCAGAGCCATGGTTTCGACACTGAGCCTGGATGGGCCATGTTAGTGGTTAACGAGACAAAGATTTCAGAGTGAATTGTTGTTGAAAGAGACAAAATTTGAGCTTCAGAGCATCCTTGGGTGCAAGGAATGTGTCGACAGAGTCTTTGACTCAAAAACTCAGGAGAGGTTGAAAATCCCGAAGCCTGAAGAGCCGAAGTGATTTGTAGCCATCGATATGTGGTAGACACGCGTCGGCAAATCATCGACTTCGGGTGAAAGCACTCTGAGAGAAAGCGAGTGTGGAGAAGTTGAAACTTTCGAAGCCTGAAATTATAGAGTGATGTGGCATGATGATGTCATCGGGAATGATGTGGATACATGGTATGTGTGCCACATGTCAGTGGGTTTCAGACCCGTCAAAGTTTGAAATGTCATTTAGAATGTGACATGTTTCACCCATCTAATTGGGCCACATGTCAGCTGCTAGTATTCCACCACGTGGCATTATGTTTGAGCATGGTTAGTGGGCCCACACTGGCATTGATCACCATACACCAATATCGACGACCAAGAGGCATTGCGAGGACCCAAGTTGCAAGTGAGTTCATTCCCCAAGGCGGTCCCGCAATCCAAACCATGATTTTACCAGGGGGTTATGTGTCAACATCATAAGAATTGTGGGACAAAATGTGGGTTACTCCAAACTACATATGCATGCCCCTGCAATTTGAAAGGCATTAAGTGATGTGATTATTTGGTATCTTAGTTCAAGTACAGAAACCGTGGGTCCAGTGGACACATGGCACTAGTTGTGAAGTCTAGAGAATTGACACTCCAAAAGAATGGTTCATAAGGGAACGAAAGGAAGAACTTTCAAAATTTTAATAATGCCAAGGTGACGAGACGTAATGATGTCACCAAAGGTGACATGGAAGTGTTCAGATATTAACGGTTCGGGGTGTTGGGGATGTGTGGATGTGAAATCCTTTGAAGCTCTGAAGCTCCGAAGTCCTGGACCTCAAATGCTTGAGGTCCCATAGTGAGTGATAGTCATGGGATGTTGGGTAGTCATGGATTGTTGATCCACCCTACTTCACGAGTTCGTCAATCTGGAACTCTGAGAGATTTGTTGTGATGTGCTTTGAAAACATTCGAAGCCGAAGGCCCAAAGTCCAGAATAAGAACCTATCGAACTAGCGCTTGGCCACAAACCATGGTTGCATGGTTTGGTGGCTAAGAGAAAGGGGCTAGTGCCCAAAAATTATTGCAGCACAGAGAAGAGCTCAGAAAGAAAAGATCTGCGGGGATTCTTGATTAATCGAGAACCGCAAAATGAAATCTGAAAGTTTTCTTTGAATCATATTGGTTTATGAATACTGTGGAATTTGTTAAGAACTGATGGCCTGACAAATTTCGGTTGACTGCACATTGTATTTGCAGAGTTAACGATTGTCAGAACCAAACCAAAATTTTCCACAGTGCACCTAAATGGAGGCACATAATGCTTTCATTTCAGAGAATGAAGATAAAGGAATGGATGTTCATTTGGGAGTTGAAGGATCGAAATCCAATGGGCATGTAGAAGAGATAGATAAGGAGGGAAACATGATGAAAATCATTGAAGACTTGTAGAAAGATGTCCAGAATCATAGAGAGGATAACAAAATCCTCATAAAATCCAGGGAGCAACAGGGAGAATTCAACATAAAGTTGATGCAGAGCTTGGAAAGAATAAAAAATAAATTGGATAAAGAGAATGGCTCAAGAAAAACAGGGAGTCGCAGGACCCCTGAGAAGAAAGGAAGATCAAGAAGTGTTAGCAGGCATCACTGTCACTCCCAGGAACATTCCAATAAGAGAGTGCAGAACAGTTCAAGTCCATCTCCTACCAGAAAGCATAGGAAATTGGAAGTGGATGAACTGAACGGTGAAATGAATAAAATCAAGCCTCCTATTTTTTACGGAGACAAAAAAAATATGAATACGTTGAGACATGGCTACTGGGCATGAGGAAATATTTCCAACTACAAAACTATTCTTCTCATGCAGAGGGAAGAATCACCATTTACCAACTTAAAGGAAAGGAATCCATATGGTGGGATCATCTTATGCAAGTACAACATGTCAAAGAGAAGAATGTTACATGGAGGGAATTCAAGAGATATTTTGAAAATAAGTACTTCACTAAGAGTTATTATGACAAGAAAATGAAATATTTCTTCGAACTCAAGCTGGGAAGTATGTCCATTGATGTGTATGAAAGAATATTCTTAGAGTTGTTGAAATATATCCCCTTCATGAAGGACGAGACAGTTAAGATTCAAAGGTATCTGAGTGGGCTTCCATCTTCCATTAGTGAAAAGATCTAGTATGATGACCCAAAAGCTATGGAAGAAACTATAAGGAGAGAAAAATGCATATATGATCTGCAAAAAAAAACCTACTTTCCAAAAATATTGGGAAGACAAGAAGAAGTTTAAGAGGGAGCAGAGGCAGAAGGAAAACAAACCACCATTTTTCAGGAATATCCCTCAAGGACAGCCAAGTTTTAGAGAGCCTAGGAAGGTTGAAGTAGATGGGAAAATGCCAAGACAACCACCTATGGAATGTTGGGGTTGCAAAGGAAATCATAGGTACAAAGACTGCCCCCACATAAATGGAAAAGTGAGAATTTTCCACAATGTTCAAAAGGAAGAAACAGTAGAGGACATGGACATAAGTGTATCGAGGATCTACGCAGCCCTGGACAACAAGCAAGCATAAAATCAGTCACATACAATTGAAGTGGAAGGTATTATCAACAACCAAACCATTATTATTTTAAATGATTCAGGAGCTAGTCATATTTATATAGATCCTATAATGGTGGAAATTTTGCATTTGCCAAGAAAAAAGCATGGAAAATCTTGGTTAGTGCATCTGGCTACAAGAGCCAAGAGAAAGGTTGTTGAGTTGGTTAAGTCCTATCCAGTGGACATGAATGGACTAAGCACAAGGGATGAATTGAACATCTTACCTTTAGGTTCCTATGACTGTCTAATTGGGATGGATTGGTTGGAACAACACCATGCCATATTAGACTGTCATAACAAGGCATTCACTTGCCTGGATGAGGAAGGAAAGACAAGGAAAGTGCAGGGAATCCCAAGGGAAGTTACTGTCAGAGAAATCTTAGCAATGCAGTTGAAGAAGTGTTACAGGAAGGGTTGTCAAATATTTGCAGCTCATATCGGAGAAGCTCCTAAGGATAAGGTGTCAAATATTGAAGACCATGCAGTATTAAAATATTTTGAAGATGTATTCCAGGAGGTACGCGGACTACCCCCGAAGAGAGATATTGATTTCTCTATAAACCCGATGCCTGGAGCAGCTCCAGTGTCAAAAACTCCTTGTAGAATGAGTACACCAAAGCTGAAAGAATTTCAATTGTAGCTTGAGGAACTTCTGAAGAAGGGGTATATACACCCAAGTGTGTCACCTTGGGGTGCACTGGTACTGTTCATGAAGAAAAAAGATGGGACATTGAGATTGTGCATCGATTTCAAACAGTTGAACAAAGTGACTATTAAGAACAAGTATCCTTTGCCAAGGATCGATGATATCTTTGATCAGTTGAAGGATGCCAAGATATTTTCAAAAATAGATCTCAGGTCAAGGTACCACTAGGTAAGGATAAAGGATGAAGACATCAACAAGACTGCCTTCAGAACAAGGTATGGTCATTATGAATTTACAGTGGTGCCATTTGGGTTATCAAATGCACCTGTTGTTTTCATGTGCCTAATGAATGGTGTATTCAGATAATATCTAGACAAGTTTTCCATAGTCTTTTTGGATGACATCCTGGTGTATTCCAAGTTGGAGGAAGAGAATGAACATCATCCAAGGATAGTGTTACAGGTGCTAAGAAGCACCAAATATATGACAAATTGAGAAAGTGCTCATTTTATCAAAAGCAAATCCATTATTTGGAACATATCATTTCAAAGGATGGGATAGTCGTGGATCCTGAGAAGATAGAAGCCATCAAAGAATGGTCAGCACCGAAGAATGTGACAAAAGTTAGATCCTTTATGGGTCTAGTCGGCTATTACAGAAGGTTCATTGTAGGGTTCTCAAGGATATCTCACCCCATCACTTCCTTACAAAGGAAGGAGAATAAATTTCAATGGACAGAAGAATGTGAGAGAAGCTTCCGACAATTGAAGCAGTTGTTAACCAGTGCTCCAATCCTGAGGATTGCAGATATGAATGAAGATTTTGTAGTGTGTACAGATGCATGAAAAAAAGGACTAGGAGGAGTCCTAGGTTATAATGGGTTTGTGGTATGTTATGAATTTAGAAAGCTGAAGGATCATGAAAAGAACTATGCAACTCATGATTTGGAGTTGGCAGCCATAGTGCACGCCCTGAAGAAATGGAGGCACTACTGGCAAGTGGGGAGTGGGATAATGGATTTCATCACAGGATTTCTCAGAACCAGCAAGAAACATGATTCCATCATGGTGGTGGTGGATAAGCTTACGAAAGCTTCCCATTTTATTCCATTGAAAACTACTCACAAGGAAACTAATGTTGTTGATATCTATATGAAGGAAGTAGCACGATTGCATGACATTCCAAAGACAATTGTGTCTGATAGAGACCTGAAATTCACCTCAAAGTTTTGGAAAGGGTTATTCAAAGGGTTCAGAATGAATCTGAACTTCGGCACAACCTATTATCCCGAGTCTGATGGGAAAATAGAAAGGGTGAACAAAGTGATAGAGGACATGCTAAGGATATATGTGATGGACAAACTATCTAAATGGGAAGACTACCTAGACTTGGTAGAATTTGCCTACAACAATGGGTATCAAGCATCATTGAAGATGAGCCTGTTTGAACCACTTTATGGTAGAAAGTGCAACACCCTAGTAAGTTGGGATAACCCAGTTGATAGGGAAGTGGTTGGGATAGAGTTTCTCAAGGAAATGGAAGAGAAAATGCTGAAGATTAAGAAAAATTTGAAGGTTGTCCAAGACAAGAAGAAAATTTATGCTAATAAGAACAAAACCCACAGGGAGTTTAAAGTGGGTGATCATGTTTTCTTGAAAGTGAAAGACAACAGAATTTCCTTGAAGCTGGGAAATTGTTCCAAGTTGGCAACTAGATATTGTGGGCAATTTGAAATCCTAGAAATGATTAGACCAGTTGCATATATGCTTTCATTGCCTGCATCCATGACTGTACATAATGTGTTTCATGTTTCATTGCTTAAGAAATATATACCTGATGCTAATCATGTTATTGATTGGAATGTGATTCAGGTGGAGAAAGAAAGCATCTTGCAGGTGCATCCCGTGCATATGTTGGACCAGAAAAGCAAGCAGCTCGGGAATCGAGCCATAGGGATTGTAAAAGTCCAGTGGACCTAGTACGTTCCTAAGGATGCAACATGGAAGCATGAAGATACTATGAGGGCAGAGTACCCGCATCTTTTTGAATATTTTGGAAATCTTGTTGTTGTTGTGTAAATAACTTACACTGAGGAAAGTGCAAAAATAAGGGGAGGGGATTGTAACACCCCAAGGCTGAGCCCCTGTTGAATTGTAATTATTTGTATAGGCTGGTGAGCCGAGTGGTTATAAGATGAGAGACTTATGTGTTTATTAAGCTGGTGAGCCATATGCTAAGGCAAATGAGCTTGATTTTGTATATGTAAATACTCACGTCATTAATAAAATTACACTACTGCATGTAGATCGATCACAAAGAAGAGTTATGGGGGAACAAGCTCCACTAGGTAGGGTACGAGAGGGGGCTAACTGTCTAGTCCTAGGGGATAAGCTAGAGGGCTTAGATCTAAGGGAATAATATTTTATTATTATTTCCCAAAGGCTATGGCTGACATAAACCGTGTTGTCCTAAGTTCCTAGGAAAAAGGGAATGAGTGCTAAGTGGAACTCATACAGCTTCAGGAAGACATGTGTCAACCTGGGTGCATGTAGTTTATAGCTGGGAAAGCCAACTCGTTGGGGGTTCTCTTCCCACTCTGGTGTTGTTTCCATCCTTGCGTCTGGACCAGTTTCGAGTTTCCTCACGACCCTTATGATTCTCTAAAATTCTGTCACCCTTCCCAATTGACCAATCATTCACGCATTGAACCAGTTCTCCATCATCATCATCGCCTCTGTATCTAGTACGCACCTTTGGAATCCTGCATTTTTACTTGAGTTATCTCGTGTGTCTCCTATGAATCCCGACACATTTGTATTTGCCTAAGCCATGTTGTGTCTTAGCGTTCGGTTGTTGCCATTTTTAGTGTCCGTAACTGTTTTCTATTGCTGTCGTCACCCAAGTGTTAGTTGAATGTTGTTGTTGTATTGCTTAGGAGATGAATTGAAGAAGTAGGTTTTCAGGCCTGTGAGCAACTCTCCCAGGTGAGAGATTTTGTTGGGAAGTGAGTTCTCCTGGAAGGGAGTCCCGTAGCAACTACAATACTCTAAGACTTCTAGTCCAGCCTGTTGTTGAAGCCCAAGGTAAGGGAGGTGTAGTAGCTGATGGATTTGTATTAGTGAAGGTGTACCTTCTTGGGGTGGAGAAGGCATGTGGGGAATGAGGGTTTGTGGGTTGTGGGTGTAAGTGGCTCCTAGGATAAAAGATCCTTCCTGTTGTTTTGTGCAACTTCCTTGTTGTCCTTGCCAAGCCTAGAATTCCCTTGCCCGATGGAGTTCAGTTCCAACTCAGGGGTGACCCACTGCTAAGTGTGATGAGCAGCGTGGTCTAAGGCTGGGAGGTTCGTGGAAGGTCTGCACACAATTAGTGGTCATCTATTAAAAGATAAGTACCAATGGTGTGTTTGTTGTATGTTGTGTCTTTGTATTTTCATTATAATTAATGAGTAATGCATGTATATATATATGTTGCATGTATGTGTTAAATGTTGCTTCTGTATGAATATCTGTATGAGTAGAGCATTGACGTATGTTTAAGTTCATTAGATAGATATATATTTATAAGTGTAAATACCAGATGGTATCTCTATCTTCCAGTTAAGTTTTATATGTGATTATTTCCGCAAAGTTACTCGGTAGCATGGCCTGGCCTATTGTTTAAGGCCGAGCATGTCACAGAAATGGTATCAGAGCAGTAAAGTCAAGGTTAAGGTTGTTTGGGTAGCGTTAATCGACAGGGGTTGGTGGTCGGGGACGTTACAAGCAGGATGGAGCAACTTGGAAAGGGGTTTGTAGCCTCCTTCCGGGTTGTGTCAAAGAACACATGGAGTAGGATCTTCCTTCGTCTTGGAGCCTATAAATCAGGGGGTCGTAGCCTCCTTCTTGTTGGATCTGAAGAACACAAGGATTTAGAGTTGCCTTCAGGTTGGAGCCTGTAAAATAGGGAGTTGGAGCCTCCTTCTAGTTAGAACTTCCGTTAGGTTGGAGCCTCCTTCTAGTTGTAGCTAGAGAATTCATGGAGTTGTAGCTTCCTTCAGTTTGGAGCCTCCTTCCAGTTGGCGTTGGAGAATTGGGAAGTTGGTGTTTCCTATGAATGTATTATTGATATATATATATAAGAAATCATTATGTGGTTTTATCCCATTTTGGTTTCCATGTAAATTATGGTGTATTGTATATATGTAGTTGTTTATTGTGCACTCATCAATGATATTGTTTATGATGCAATGATATATTTAATGCATAAGTGATAAACTATTGAATACTGTTGAAAAAGTTGAAGTTTATATATATTGTGATTGAAAGTGATAAAAAGTGTTCATGTTGATTCACCCCCTGCCCCTCTCAGCATTCCAACAGACTAGAGAATTTTCCAACTAACAAAGTGTTCGTCAAATCTAGGATTTGATCTAACTGCACATCCCTTCCCACTACCAAGGAAATGTTGCCACCCCTACTCTTGACAACTTTATGCTTATTTTGGACTCAGGGAAAACTTCTAGCGAGCCCTCTCCTCCCTGGAGTTGAGCGACATCCAACTGTGAACTCGCAAAACCCTCATCTTTCTCAAATAATGGAGAAGACCAAACCTCAAAGGCAAGGAAATCATTATCCAACGAACCTCAACTTACCTTGTGATTGTGACCCTAGTTCAAAATAGGAAATCTGTCAAAACTTAACTTCACCTCTACAACTCTGGTTTTCATGCTCCTTGTGGCAGCAGGAAGAGGAGTCTCAAAACCCACCTCAAGATTTTTTGTCATCCTTTTCGCATGCTCAGACCTCTTAATAGAAAATCTAGCTCCTAACATACAATTGACATTGACTCTTGTGACAGTACCAACGTCACCTTCAAGACCTGAGGCCTCCACCACATCATCCGAAATACAATCTATCAATGTGACAAGGCTGAGAGGAGTGGAAAAGATATGCTCTTCTAACAAGTTATCATCCAAATAATCTACCACTAGGACATAGGTGTCCAAGTCATCCATGCTATGAAAACCCTAACCCTTGCCCTTCATGGAAAGCTATACTTACATCCATATGTGGAGGATCTTAATTATAATTTTGTATGTTACTTTATATTTTATTTAATTGTATGTATTACAAACTTACATTAATTTTTTTTTAATTATGTTGTTATAAGTTAATTGTATTTATATTATATTTTTATTAAAATTGTGATTTTTAGTTATTTAATCAAACCATCTTCAATATGTCAAATCCTGCTAAAGCTCTTACAACTCTAGTCTAAATTCCAAACAATTCTCCAAGATAATCATCGGTGCTCATTCTTTGCAGATATGTGAGGTTGGAATTGAAAAAGGAGAAACAGGGGACAAATCTACATCAATGTAAGGTTGGGAAACACTTCTCAAGTGAGCGATGATGGCATCATTATCGTCTTCATCTTGCCATACAGATATTAGCCCATGTCATAAACACAAAAACAAAATTACCGTGATTCATGAGACAAGGCGATTTGTAATATACAAATCCCTGTACGCCATAGTGTAGCGTAGCCACATGGTTCGGTTCCAGTTGTACACCAGTACGCTATGGCTATGGTTCGGTGTACTGACAATCAATATCTGAGGTTCCTTTTACCATGGAGACTCCTGCTGGAACAGATTGGAATGATGGCGTTAAACCAGCCGTTTGCATGAAGGATAATGTTTGCCTTCGTCAAAGCTATTACAGCTAATTGAATATTTAATGTTTATATAAAAATAGGTCTTCACAGCTAGGTGTGTCCACGTTAAGGGCCGAAGCTTCGGTTTCCAAATTTGTGAGAGTTATCGTCCTGTTATATGAAAATAGGTCTGTACAGCTAGGTGTCCACGTTAATGGCCGAAGCTCCGGCTTCCAAATTTGTGAAACTGTTATCGTCCTCTATATATTAAACAGTTATCGTTCTCTTTACATTAGCATTCGAGGGGGGTGGCAGAACCGCAATAATAAACAGGTTTTATATGGGGCACTCAAATTGCCCCATATCCACTGGAATTCTTCTGAGGAAGAATGATTGAAGAGCCTGTTTGCATTGTTTAAATTACAATTTTGAGTATTCCATGTTCATGTTCAATGAAGTTGTCATAGACCCATAATGAGTTGAGTACTGAGCAGAACACATTTACAATCAAATCAAATGGATGAAAATTAATTAGCCAATACAGTTGCTGTGTTTTTTTGCCATTTCAGAAAAAAAAATCTTCGCTTGCAAGCCAAGTCAATTACTGGAAGTGCCCACTAACTTACTGACCATGCGAACTTTTTTCTTCTTCTTTAACACTCGCTGCGCGGTTATCGCATTAATGAAGGGCTGCTTTGATACATAAATTTGGAGTTCCAGTTCATCAGACGGGACAGTGAGAGAGCAATAATGTGTTTGACGAGGAAGAGATCTGCCAAATTCAAAACAAAGCTGAGAAACCTGACGGACTGGCCTGTTGATATACAGATCAGGGAAGGATCGATTCTCATGAAGACTTATACACTCAAACCTGGATGCAGTAAAATGCTGAGGCGCAGCAATATATACAACGGCTATTCTACACAGGGCACGAATAACTTCTGCGATGGGAATTGTGAGCCATATGTCTGGATACACAGTCCCACTCATGCTGCTAAATACTTAATGTCACCCATGGCAGCCAAACAACAATACATCAGTGTCCACGACCTCCGAGAATGCATGGAGATGAAGATTTGTATGGAGAGCGACAATAGCAGTTTCTATGTAGTCAAGATATTCAGAAGATGAGAGTTTATTTAAGATTAACGTTTGAGAGTTTATTTAAGATTAACGTTTTAGCTAAGTCTACATATGTAGTGCAACATAGTTTCTAGGTATTGTTTTGTTTATGTAAAGTCTTTCCAGCGTTTTTTGTTTTCTCTGTGAGCAGTTACCTTCTTTGGAGATCATGACACATTTGCATTTGTAGTTTCTTCTCTTGTTCGTTTTGCAGGTATGCTATAACGGATAGCATATCTTCAATTTTCCAAAAAGGAAAAGAAATCATGTAATGGCATTTCATGTTCTGCTCTGAACGATATTTATTTGGATTTGAGTTATTCTCTGGACGGTATTTGTTTGGAGTTGACTAGAAAATATTATTCATTCCTTCAACAATACTGTTGAGGATACCGGGGTTTTCTCTACCTCATTAATGTAGAAAAATCTCATACAGGGGAGAAAAATCTCATGTTTCTAGGGATGTTGAGTTTTCTTTCATCAATAACTTTGCATGAGTATAATTAACCTAGTCTACAAAACTTGTAAAAGTATAAAAAATTGATTATTTTAAGTTTGGGATGTTGAACATCACTTTACATGAGTGTAATTACACTAGCATACAAAACTTGTAAAAGTATAAAAAATTGATTATTAAAAGATTTTATAGTATAAAATTTGATTTTTCTTAATCTTTGATTTGGAAGCTGAAGTAAAATGTCCATTTCAATAGTTTTTATATATACAAATTTAAAACTGATTCTGTTTATAATTATATATTATTTTATAATGATATATTATTGAAAATTTTATTTTTTAATCTTACATTTTTAATTATATATTATTGAAAATTTTATTTTTTAATTTTACATTTTTAATTATATATTATTGAAAATTCTAATTTTTTAATATTACATTTTTTTTAGATTTAGTAGGCTTTTTGTTTTTTAGATATTTCATCTGAATTATTGATTAATATTAATTTCCATTCTTAATTATAGATATAAAAAAAATCAATTTTAATTATATATTACCTTTTATTTACAAATCTAGATTTTTTATTAATATTAATTTAATTTTTTAACCATATAAAACTATAAAATCAACTTTAATTATTGATTACTTTAATTATTTTGTTTATAATGTTTTTATTTACATCTCTTTTCTTTTTATTCTATTCTATTCTATTCTTTTATTTTATTTTTCATATTTCAATATTTTAAATTTCATGCAACTTACAAATCTTTTCCATTACATTATTATTAAATTTAATGAAAAAAATAGTTTAGATTACATATATAATCAATATATGCAAATTCAAGTTCAAATGATATAATCAATACCATATGTTTTAATATGTATCTTAAAAATGTTTTGCATTATCTCATTAAATTTAATAAAAGGCATAGTCTACATTTCATTTATAATTAATATATGTGAATTCAAGTGATATAATCAATGCATTTTTCAGTAATGTAATCATATGTTCATTATGTTGTATTTGATATGTATTGTTTTATTATTTTTATATTTATTTTATTTTTGTTTATTTTATTCAATTATATTTTCAAAATATTGTATTTTATATGGGTGAGTGTAAATTAATGATGGTTTCTCATGACGTTTCACTGTAGGAAATTGAATTAAATTTTGAATATACAACTTTCATTCATAGAAATTGTGAATAACTATGTTAAATTTGATTTTTTCTAATAGTGGTATCTTATTTTTCCAACAAAATATAAGGTATATGTTTTTGTTGTTGAGTACCTTAACAATGAAATTTAGTTCCAAAAACTTGTATACTTGTAAAGAACTCATTTAGTCTTTTATTCGTGCAGGCTAAGAGGGTCTTAACATGATCAAAACATTTTTTTTAGATCGTAGGTATCAGTCTCCTCTAGTGCCACATATAACTCATTCGAGAAATGGTTACTTGTCGACAAAAATTTGTAGAAAAAACAAGAGAGGTGTGTATTCTAGGATTTTGATATATGCTAAGATAAAAATACATTGAAATTAGTAAGAAATATATTGTAATCTGCATAGCCAACTCTATCTATGTCGGCAGTTTCATCAACAACTGAATTGTTTAGCCTATAGAAAAATAACTTCAAAGACAAATATATAGAGATGTATTCACAAAATTGGAGGTTTTTATCAATTTTCAGACCAGACCACTAAGTTTGTCATATCGAACCTAAATCTAATCCAACCAAGTTACCATACACGTTGTCAATCCTGCTAAAAAAAAATTGAGTTCTAAAGAATATGCACGCGCTCTAGGGATGCACACATGTTCCTAATAGCGTGCATGCGCTATAGGAATCTGTGTACATTCCTAAGAGAGTGCACACACTCTTATAAGTTATTTGTTCTATCTCTCTCTATGTCTCCCTCTCACTCTCCCTCTCTACCCCCCATGTTTGTCTCCCTCTCTCTCCCTCAGAATCCTATGCATGGAAATAATTAGACATAACAAGTCATGGAAAGACCTAAACCTAGACCTTGCCTTGACATGCCTTAGACTCTCTCTCTCTCTCTCTCTCTCTCTCTCTCTCCCCTACTATTCCCTCTTCTCTCTTCCACTTCTCTTCCACCCTTTCTCTCTCTCCTCGTTGTTAGTCTCAGTCTCAGTCTCATTCTATCTCTTTATCTCTACCCCTTTTTCTCTCTGTCTTCCCCCTCTCTATCTCCCTATAGATCCCCCTTTCCTCTCACTCTCTCTCTCTACCCCCCCTTCTATGTCTCCCTCTTTGCTTCCCTTCCTCTCACTATCCCTCTCTCTACCCCCCTCTTTTTCTCCCTCTCCCTCCCTTTCACACTCTCTCTCTAACCCTCATCTTTGTCTTTTTATCTTTAAACATGGGGAACCAAGGGATACGAGAAAGAAATTCATTGAGGAAAGAGAAATCGATTGAAAAGGTAGAAGAAAAAAGAGAAAAGGAAAAGTTACGTAAGTCAAAGTGTAGGCTTTCAGAAGAGGGAAATCTAATTTCTAGCAGAATAGTTGTCGTTGTTGTTTCTCCTCCAACATAACAAGCAAATCGCGGGAGTTTAGTAGAGACTAATCCATGCAATATATTATCAAGACAACTTGTTGTGGATGACTAGATGATGGAGGATTTGCTTGGAGTTGATTATACAATGGATAAAATTAGAGAGTCAACTGGTGCACAACATCGTAGTGAAGAAGTTATTGTGGTGCAACATCTTATTGGACAGTCAGACGTTTCAGAAACTGGTCAATCCCATGTCCACTCTCCTCCCAGTTTTGATCCGCCAGTGATTGAAGGGGAAATAATTGTAACATTGTTAACTCCACAACAAGGAGGTCAAGAGTGTCAGAATAGGGGTTCATCGTCTTGTTGTGGCAAACAACAACTCCCCATAAAAAATAAAAATAAAATTAAAGACCCCTCCCCATTGAAATTTGGAAAACATTGTTTTTAATTTCTTTTGATTTAGTTTCATTTCATTTTAAGAGATGGTTTGATGTTTTTATTTGATTATTGGTTTTGTGTTCTTTTTATTAGCTGTTCTTTTGGTTTGTTGATATGATGATGTGGTGGTATGCTAAAACCATTCGTCATAATTTCATTATGCTTTTTATCATGCAATTGTTACACCATGTAATGAGTATTTGGGATTCATAGTAATTCAACAATGCTTGCATTTTGTTTGGACTTATCCATGATCCCTCGATTTGCATAAATTAGATTATCTTGATATTTTGATGGTCTCGCCAAATCTAGGTCATCAATATGCAAGTAAATTAGTCGAGCACTTTGAAAAGTTGAAATGATGCAATTATGAGCCAAATTGTAAGAAATTCAATTTATACTTTTAAAAAAAGTATGTCAAAGTTTGGAGACGAGAAAATAAATCCTTGATTTAAACAAAAGTATTATTATTGTGTGTGTGTGTTATTTTTTCTCGGTAACAAGTTCGATGAAATCATATTTTGCTTGGTTCCCTGTTTTCTGAAGGTAGTAACATTAGCTTCCACTTCCTGTGAGTTATATCTCTTCTTTATGCAACACTTGACATCATTCCCTCGCATGAGCCTCTTATTTTTTAAAATGGATTTGATTAATTAATGATTTGTAAATGAGAAATTATCAATAAAAATAATCATATTCATTAAAAAAAAATCAAATCAAGTAACATGTTGACTTTTTGTGGTGGATGGTAATTTTACATTTGGTGAAAGAAAATATTTTGGACTGATTGAACCCTCCATGTGAACATAATAATATGAGACTAGATTTAAATTTTCCTCGTTGCATCTTATATCTAATATCTTATGATTTTGTCAGGTTGATATGGAAGGATGTAGAAGAGTTCTTCAAAAAACAATGAACATTTACTACACGGGTTTCGGCACTGTGTAACAACACCTATAAGCTACAACTAGGTGTTTCAACAACCGTTTTAGCAAAAGGTAAAGAACGGTTGCAACAAAAAATTAAGTAAATCACTCCTACATCATAAAAAAGATCTCTACTTTGTTCTACAACAACCTTTTCAATAGGTGTTTCAGCAGAGAGTAAAAGGATATTACAACAAAACAAAGTTATAGCAGAAACATGGGCGTTATAACAACAAACTAAAAACTCAGATTCCAGTAGAAAAATAACTTCAATGAATCATTTCTTGCAACAATAAATTAAAACAGTACTTCTGTACTAAATTAAATAACATGCTACATCAAAACACTTCACAACATAAGGATTTAAATGAAGTTTTCAAACAATAAACAGAGTATTCATGCTACAGAAAAATAAATCACTTTGTAATAAATCTGAACATTATCATGAGTTTACAAACTCAAATACAAAACTGAATAGAGCATAATATCCCCTTTTAACACTCTCCATAACTCTCTGTCTATTTCTATTTCGTTTTCACTTCAAAATCAAGATTAAATAGATGTATATATACTGATACAATTAGTCGGTTAGCTTGCCCCTTCATTGTACCTAAGTTGAATTTGGATTTTCTAGAACATTAATGGTTCATTTCCCCTTTGAAATTCGATCAGTACAAAATGAAACGGTGTGGCGGTGATAACTCTTCGATCATTAAATGGATAAGGAGGTCAAGACGGTGGCAATTAATTTATGGGCGGTGGTAAATCTTCAAAATTCGATCATCTAAGATAAGTAATATTTTGGACAGTGGAATGATTAATCTTTTGACATTCTCTCCATTAATCATTTCACCCAAAAACAAAACTCTGCAATATTACAGTTCACAAACCCCAATGTTCTTTCTGTGAATTTTCAAATAATTCCTTTGCTAAGGGCTTTGTAAACATATCTACAAACTGATCTTTAGATTTGCAAAACTCTACAGAAATTTCATCAGTGTTTATCATATCTCAAATAAAATGATAGTTTGTATCAATATGATTATTTTTCTTATGGAAAACATGATTATGTGACAAAGAAATGGTTGATTAATTGTCACAGAAAATATGAGTTGGTTCTTGTTGTTCATGTAACAACTCAGTCATAATCCTTTTCATCCACACAGTCTCACATGTAGTTGTTGTGGCTGCAACATACTCTACCTCAACAAATGACAAAGTCACAATGGGTTTCTTCTTTGAATCCCATGCTACTTCTCATGATCCAAAGATGAACACATATCATGATGTTCTCTTCCTGTCATCTACACTACCTGCACAATCACTATCAGTATATCCAATCAACTTGAATCAAAATCTGATGTGTACAGAACACCATTATTGGTTGTTCCAGCAACATATCTTAGGATCATTTTTCCTTCTTTCCAATGGGTACTCTTCTGAGGCTCCACAAATCTAGAAATCAAACTTACAACAAACATAATACTAGGTCTTGTTGCTATCAAATGAATAAGACTTCCAAGAAGTCTTTTATAGAAAGTTATATCAACACATGACCCCTCATCATTCTTACTGAGTTTTGTGCTAGTTGAAATTGTTGTTACAATTGGTTTACAGTTCACCATCCTAAAACTTTTCAATATTTCCTTTTCATACTTAGTTTGAAAAGTAAAAATACCATCTTTAGATTGATTTACTTCAATGCCTAGAAAATACTTCATCATTCCTAAATCAGTCATTTCAAAATCAGTTTTCATGGTTGTCTTAAACTCATCTACTGAAATATTTCTGGTGAAAATAAAATCATCAACACAAAATCATACAATCAAGATTTTGCCTTCCTGATTTACCTTTGTATACAGTGTTGGCTCACTCAGACTCCTATTGAATCCTTCACCATTCAAGTATTCATCAATTATGTTATACCAAACTCTGGGTGATTCTTTCAATCCATACAATGCTTTCTTTAACCTGCATACCTTACCTTCTTGTCCAACAATAGCATATCCTAGAGGTTGTTTCACATAAACCTCTTCTTCCAGAAAATCATTTAAAAAATAACATTTTACATCCATCTGTTACATACACCATTTATTATGAGCAACAATGGATAACACCATTCTTATTGTATCAATCCTAGCTACAGGTGAAAAAGTTTCATTATAATTAATACCAGGTTGTTGACTGAACCCTTGAGATACAAGCCTTTCTTTTTGCTTCTCAACTCCACCTTCAACATTTAACTTGGTCTTGTAAATCAATTTAACACCTATACATTTTTTATCTTCAGGAAAATCTACAAGATCCCAAGTGTTATTCCTTTATATGGCATCGATTTCCTCATTCATAGCTTCTACCCAAACTTTTTTCTTAACAACATCATAAAAGCTTACAGGATCATATTGTAAATGTGTTGTACCTACACAAAATATATCTAGCTATCAAATGACATACACAACTTGCAGAGAAAATAGAAACAGGAGAGAAAGAATGGAATAATTCTCATTAACCAAATGAATGAATGATAATTTACACATGATATACTCTGTATAACTCAACTAATGTGAACTTGAAGAGAATCCAATGCACCATAGTGGTGGTGTAGAGTGATCTGGACACACACCAACAGTTATGGGAGTAAACTACCACCTAGTCTAATCTCTCAAGCAGTTACAAGAGTGAACTTCCACCTAGTTTAAGTTAACTAGTCTCTCAGTCTTCAGTTAACTAACTGAAACAGAGTGAAGTGAAGAGGATATCAGGGAATCATGAGAAATGTGCTAGTCTGGTGATAATCCCAAGGACAATGTGCATTAGCTGGTGATGATCCCAATACTTCATGGTGATGATCCCAATGTAGCATCTATACTCCACTCAACTGATCAAACTGAAGTGTGAACTAAAAACAATATTATCCTAGAGGAATATTCTCCCTCATGTACTAAGTCTCATATGTAGTGCATGTGGATATCGATGTGCTTCATCCGCTGCCTTTGAACTGGATCTGAGCAGAGATTTATAGTGCTCTGGTTGTCACACCAGATGACGATCGAACGATGAAACTAAATGCCCAACTCAATGAGAAAATATTGTATCCACATAGCCTGCATGGTTATGTTAACTACCCCTCTATATTCTCCCTCAGTTGAAGATAGATAACTAACAACCTGCTTCTTTCTCAACCAACAGATAGGCCTAGAACCAAGACTGTGTGAGTAACCAAATGTGGATTTGTGATCAATGTTATCGCCAACCCAGTTAGAATCAATGAACCCGATGAGTTCCAATGTAGATTATGCTGCATAGTGAATACCAAAGGTGATGGTTCCCTATACATATCGAATGATACACTTTGCAGCCTTCCAACGTAGCTCATGTGATTCCTGCATGAACCTGGACATTTCTCCAACTACATAGGATAGCTTTGGTCTGGTGTGTGAGATACAAAAATATCCCCACTAGTTGTTTGTACAGTTTGTTGTCAACCAGTGGAGTTTCTCTGCCATCCTCAAGTCTGAATTCTGATAGGAAAGGAGTTGGGACAGACTTGCAGTCTATCATGTGAAATCTCTTAAGGAGATCTCGTGCATACTTGGCCTTAGACAGTTTGATGTTTGATGCATCATGACTTGTCTCTTGTCCAAGGAAGAAATGTAGTGGACCCGTGTCCATCATCAATAACCTGGCATAAAAAATCCTCTTGACTGCAACAATCGATGAAGTCGAGCAACCGGTGATCAACAAATCATCAACATACAGAACTAGGAGTAGAAGTGAATTATCCGTCATGAGCATGTAAACATTTGGGTATGACTTATAACGTACAAAGTTTTGTGACAATAGTTAGGATTCCATCTTGGCATACCATGCCCTTGGAGCCTTCTTGAGGCCATCAAGAGACTTCTTTAGTCGACGGACCAAAGATGAATCCTGCATAGATCCCTGGGGATTCTCCATATAGATCTCCTCATAGAGATAGCCATGAAGAAATGCATTCTTCACATCCATTTTATGGATTTACCATCCCTTGGTTTCCATAATGGAAAGTGCCAAATGTATGGAATCCATATTCTCTACTGGAGCGAAGGCCTCATCATAGTCAATAACGTGCACCTATTGAAATCCTTTGGAAAATAGCCCAGCTTTGTATCTGCTAACATCTCCATCTATTATGCTCTTGGTTCTGTAGACACATCTTCACCTGACAAGTTTCCTTCTTGAAGGAAGGGGAACCATATCCCAATTTTGGTTCTCGATGAGGGAGTTGTACTCCTCCTGCATGGAGGATTCCCAAAAGGGATTTCTAGCAGCCTCACCATAGGACTATGGATCTAAAGATTGAACTAAGAAAATATGTTTGGGTGGCATTGGTTCCATGGTAGTGAGTGCAAGAGGATACTCCTCGAAATCATATCAAGTCCTCCTAGTATCAACTAGATCCCCAACAAGATCCCCTGCATCTTGAAGAGTAGTCTTGGACCACTTGGGCCTCGACTATGGATATGCATATGCATATGCATGCATTAAATATGCATCTGACTATACTGAATCTATATCTGGATCATATGAATCCTCTAAATTAGAACTCTCATCTGAAGAAGAGTCAACATGTGCATGCCCATTATCTTTGACAGGTGGAAGAACAAAAGTTTCTACATGCAGCTGCTAAGGTACATGCGAAACACTTTCCTCGAATTGGACACTATGCTCAATGATGAGCCGGTTCGAGGAAATATTAATGAGTCTGTATCACTTCACATCATCGAGTTATACAACAAAGATACACTCTCTTATATGTGGATCAAGTGCCTTCCTCTTCTAAGAGGGAATCCTGACCCATGCACATGAACCGAAAATACGGAAGTGGGTCACTTCCAGTTTGAGGCCGCTCCAAGCCTCATAGGGGGTCTTATCCTTGACATATCTATGGGGAGATATTTTTTGTATGTAGGTTGCACAATTAAGTGCTTCATCCCATAATCTTTGTGGAAGTGACTTTTCATGTAGCATGAAAGATGCCATCTCTTTTAGAGATCTATTTTTCCTCTCATCAACTTCATTTTGTTGCGGAGTATAAGGAACTATGTGTTGCAACTAAATCCTGGACTCATGAAAAATATTTTTTATCTCAAGGTTGGCATACTCTCCCGTGTTATCTATTCGGAGGACTTTGATTTTCTTTCCTGATTGTGTCTCAATAAGGGCGTTGAAATCTTTGAGGTGTTGAAAGACCTCTGATTTTTTCCTGAGAAAGGAAATCCATGTGAAGCATGAGAAATCATCAACAAAAATGAGCACGTACCTTTATTTAATGATTGATGGATGCTTAAAAGGGCCCATGAGGTCACCATGGATCATATCTAAAGGAAAGGAATCCTTTTGAGTCTTTCCTTTGTCGAATTTCTCTTGAGGTTGTTTTCCAATAACACATCCCTCACAAATTTCTTTGGAGAAGTGGATGTTAGGTACACCATCAACCATTCCATGATTTCTAATTTGTTGCATATATCTGAAATTTAAATTCTTGAACCTTTCATTCCATATCCTACTTCTTTCATCAACATGGGTAAGAAGTAATGCAGAATCTGATACAATAAATTTAGAAAATGTGTAGAGTCTAGATTAATGATTTACCTCACCGGTAGAAAACCAGGAATCGTCCTGTATGTCATAGATATCCACTACATCAGGTGTGAATATGACTCTCTTTTTGGTGTCATATTTTGTCATTTGATACATGGAGAGAAGATTGACGAAAATTTTGGGAACATGTATCACATTCTCGAAGCTTTTGTTTGTGAGTTCAATTCTTCCTTTGTCGGTGACCTCGACTGGAGAGTTACCCCCCATCAGAATAGGAGGACCTTTTCATGCATCCAATGAAGAATAGACTCCTTTTGTGGCTTCCATGTGATGTGATGCACCTGGATCTACGATCCAAGCATTAGGAGAGGAGTTGATGGCAATCAAAGCATGGCTAGATTTTTCTTTCTTGAGATTCTGATCTTCTGTCTTCTTCTTCTTGGCACCCTCAAGGATGTGATCTCCAAGGTTGTTTTGATGAATTGTTTGGGCCATTTGATCTATCTGTTTCTGCATACATGTGGATTCTAGATGGAATCATTTATGGAAATAAGTGCATTTCTCCCCTTTTCTTCCCTTTACACCTTTGGATCCGAAGGCATCGTTGAAGGGTTTTGAGTACCCTTCCTTCTTTGGATTTGCATGTGCTTTCCTTTTTTATTTATATTTATATTTATGATATGGATAACTACTACCATCTTGCATATAAAGTGCATGCACCTTTGGGCCTTTGATTTTTCCCATATTAATGAGCTTGTTATGCTCTTGTGTCAGAGACTCGATAAAGGCCTCAAGAGAGGGCATTATCCAGGTGGCTCCAAAGGTGAGCCTAACTGAATGAAATGTAGATACAAACAATGAGTATTCCATACCAAGTTTGAAGAGAATGGTAAGAACCATTTGTTTATTCTCCTTAGATTTATCAACCCCGCAAGCCTTGAGTTGCGACAACAAATCCTTATATTTGGTAAATAAATCTTGGAGATTTTCGAAGTTTTTTAGATCCAAAGTGATTAATTCCATATCGAGCATGTGTCCCCTCATCTCATCCTATTTTCCAAAAATAACTTCCATGGTGGTCCAGGCTTCATTGGGATTTTTATAGGAGGATATGCGAAAGAGGAGGTCAGGAAAAATGAGACTGCAAATAGTTCCAATCGCTTCATCCATTTGATTTAGATACTTGGATTTTTCTATGGCTGATGCAGGTATTTTTATATGTTCATGGTTAACCTATATTATCCTCTACTTCGAAGATGAATTATCATCTTATCCTTCCATGCAAATAAATTTTATGGTGTAACAATGAATTCTTTTGGAAATTCCATTTTTCCGTTGTCTTCAATCTCTGTTACCTGCAAAAATAATTTGGTGTTTAATTTCCCTAGCAGTATGTTGACTATGATACCATGTAAATTTTTTGAACCAACACATAATAGGTCTAGATAGAAAATGACATACACAATTTGTAGAGAAAATATGAGAAAAGAGAAGTAGGAGAGAAATAATGGAAGAATTCTCATTAACCAAATGAATGAATGATAATTTACACATGATATACTTTGTATAACTCAAATAATGCACACTAGAATAGAATACAATGTTCCATAGTTGTGGTCTACAGTGATATGGACACATACCAGCAGTTACGGGAGTAAACTTCCACCTAGTCTAGTTTCTCAGGAAGTTATGGGAGTGAACTACCACCTAGTCTAAGTTAACTAGTCTCTCGGTCTTCAGTTAACTAACTAAAACAAAGTGAAGTGAGGAGGAGATCAAGTAATCATGAGTAATGCGCTAGTCTGGTGATAATTCAAAGGACAATGTGCATTAGCTAGTGATGATCCCATTTTTGCATGGTGATGATCATAATGTAGCATCTAGAATCCACTCAATTGATCAAACTGAAGTGTGAACTGAAGAGAATACTATCCTAGAGGAATATTCTCCCCAAACTATAGGAGACTAAATAATGACTAATAAACATAGGTAAAACCTTAGGAAAAATAAAACCTAGGTGTGTGTAAAGTATCTCCAACACATATCCAATTAAAGAAAAATTTGAAACTTGATCTACTTCATCATTTTTCTCATACGATTCTCTTAAACTTCTAGTCCTCCTAACATCTAATTGTGTTTCTTAATGAAGCTAAAGTAGGATTTGATCCATCACTTACCACTGATCTTGTTTGCAATCCACCATGACTTGATGGCTCACCACGCTCATATTTTCTGGGTGTTCTTAGTTATGATGGGCATACTCCTAGTGATTGTCTTATAGGAGTTATTTTTGTAGGTGTATGTGACTGTGGAATCAACTATCCACTATGTACAACCTGCTCATCTCCATGATCATATTCATGAGATATTTCATCTCCCCTGACACAATTTTATCAATGATACCATCCCAAGATTCTTCTTCCTTGAACTCAACATCTCTATTAATAACATACTTCTTCATGATAGGATTATAGATTCTATATGCCTTATACTCCTCACTGTATCCAAAAAGGACACATTTCTCACTTCTGTCATCCAAATCTCTCCTCGTCTCTTTAGGTTCATGTGCATAAGCTACACACCCGAAAATCCTGAAATGTGATACATTGTTATTCTTACCACTCCAAGCTTCCTGGGGAACTTGGTTCTTGACACTCTTAGTTGGACTCCACTTCAAAATATATACTGAACAAATAACTACATTGCCCCAATATTCATTCAGAAGATGCTTCTCCTTCAATAGACTTTGATCCATATTCATAATGGTTTGATTCTTCCTTTCTTCTACTCCATTCTGTTGTGGAGTATAATGAGTAGTAAATTGTCTCTTGATTCCATGATACTGACAAAACTCCATGAAATCAGTTAGCATATACTCACCTCCTTTGTCTAAACTCAAGACTTTAATATATTTTCCACTCCCCTTTTCAACCACAACTTTAAACCTCTTAAATATATCAAAAGCTTCAGACTTTTGTTTCAACAAATAAACCCAACTTTTTCAACTGAAATCATCAATAAAAGTCATAAAATAGACATTACCAGTCAATGAAAGTGTTTGCATCGGTCCACATACATCCATGTGAAAAAGTTTCAATGGAGCTTTAGCCCTATACGAAACTCCATAAATAAATTTATCCCTGTGATGCTTTACAAGTATGCAGCTCTCACATGAGCTTGTTGGTTGCTGAATACTAGGAAACGCCTTCACCATTTTATTTTTCTACAACAAATCTATACCTCCAAAATGTAATGGTCATATCTCAAATTCCATAACCATGAATCATCCAAATCTTTTTATTTATAAGAATTGAAAGAGTCAGTCAGATCATTTCTCATAATAAGTGGAAACCTTGTATTCTTTGTCATCACTACTCTGGAAATCAAATGCTTACTTGGATACTTATCATAAATTGTACATACCTTATTCTTGTAGAACATTATGTACTTTTTCTCTATCATTTGTCCAACACTTAACAAATTTCATTTCATACCAAGTACATAATAAACACCATCTATTTTTCTTCTTTCATCATTCTTAGTATAAACAAGAATCACGTTGTTACCATTAACTCTTACCTTACAATCATTACTAACCTTTACCTCAAACTAAATATTGGAATCTAAACTGGAAAACAAGTATTTATTTCCATTCATATGATTTCTACATCCATTTTCCAAAAACCAAACATCATTTGACCTTTCATGGGTGACATTACAAGTCAAAAACACAGGTTTTTGTTCATCCTCTGACTCTTCCGTCATGTGTGCAGACTCCTTTCCAACATCTTCTTGCTTCTTCCAACACTTGTTTGCATAATGTCTAAATTTCTTACAATAATAACATTGTACCTTAGATTTATCATACCATTGATTTCCTTGCTACCAGGATCTACTGCTACTCCCCCTTAAACTAGGAG
>ML785002.1:684240-715388 GCA_009831015.1 Picea engelmannii
TTTTTATCATGCAATTGTTACACCATGTAATGAGTATTTGGGATTCATAGTAATTCAACAATGCTTGCATTTTGTTTGGACTTATCCATGATCCCTCGATTTGCATAAATTAGATTATCTTGATATTTTGATGGTCTCGCCAAATCTAGGTCATCAATATGCAAGTAAATTAGTCGAGCACTTTGAAAAGTTGAAATGATGCAATTATGAGCCAAATTGTAAGAAATTCAATTTATACTTTTAAAAAAAGTATGTCAAAGTTTGGAGACGAGAAAATAAATCCTTGATTTAAACAAAAGTATTATTATTGTGTGTGTGTGTTATTTTTTCTCGGTAACAAGTTCGATGAAATCATATTTTGCTTGGTTCCCTGTTTTCTGAAGGTAGTAACATTAGCTTCCACTTCCTGTGAGTTATATCTCTTCTTTATGCAACACTTGACATCATTCCCTCGCATGAGCCTCTTATTTTTTAAAATGGATTTGATTAATTAATGATTTGTAAATGAGAAATTATCAATAAAAATAATCATATTCATTAAAAAAAAATCAAATCAAGTAACATGTTGACTTTTTGTGGTGGATGGTAATTTTACATTTGGTGAAAGAAAATATTTTGGACTGATTGAACCCTCCATGTGAACATAATAATATGAGACTAGATTTAAATTTTCCTCGTTGCATCTTATATCTAATATCTTATGATTTTGTCAGGTTGATATGGAAGGATGTAGAAGAGTTCTTCAAAAAACAATGAACATTTACTACACGGGTTTCGGCACTGTGTAACAACACCTATAAGCTACAACTAGGTGTTTCAACAACCGTTTTAGCAAAAGGTAAAGAACGGTTGCAACAAAAAATTAAGTAAATCACTCCTACATCATAAAAAAGATCTCTACTTTGTTCTACAACAACCTTTTCAATAGGTGTTTCAGCAGAGAGTAAAAGGATATTACAACAAAACAAAGTTATAGCAGAAACATGGGCGTTATAACAACAAACTAAAAACTCAGATTCCAGTAGAAAAATAACTTCAATGAATCATTTCTTGCAACAATAAATTAAAACAGTACTTCTGTACTAAATTAAATAACATGCTACATCAAAACACTTCACAACATAAGGATTTAAATGAAGTTTTCAAACAATAAACAGAGTATTCATGCTACAGAAAAATAAATCACTTTGTAATAAATCTGAACATTATCATGAGTTTACAAACTCAAATACAAAACTGAATAGAGCATAATATCCCCTTTTAACACTCTCCATAACTCTCTGTCTATTTCTATTTCGTTTTCACTTCAAAATCAAGATTAAATAGATGTATATATACTGATACAATTAGTCGGTTAGCTTGCCCCTTCATTGTACCTAAGTTGAATTTGGATTTTCTAGAACATTAATGGTTCATTTCCCCTTTGAAATTCGATCAGTACAAAATGAAACGGTGTGGCGGTGATAACTCTTCGATCATTAAATGGATAAGGAGGTCAAGACGGTGGCAATTAATTTATGGGCGGTGGTAAATCTTCAAAATTCGATCATCTAAGATAAGTAATATTTTGGACAGTGGAATGATTAATCTTTTGACATTCTCTCCATTAATCATTTCACCCAAAAACAAAACTCTGCAATATTACAGTTCACAAACCCCAATGTTCTTTCTGTGAATTTTCAAATAATTCCTTTGCTAAGGGCTTTGTAAACATATCTACAAACTGATCTTTAGATTTGCAAAACTCTACAGAAATTTCATCAGTGTTTATCATATCTCAAATAAAATGATAGTTTGTATCAATATGATTATTTTTCTTATGGAAAACATGATTATGTGACAAAGAAATGGTTGATTAATTGTCACAGAAAATATGAGTTGGTTCTTGTTGTTCATGTAACAACTCAGTCATAATCCTTTTCATCCACACAGTCTCACATGTAGTTGTTGTGGCTGCAACATACTCTACCTCAACAAATGACAAAGTCACAATGGGTTTCTTCTTTGAATCCCATGCTACTTCTCATGATCCAAAGATGAACACATATCATGATGTTCTCTTCCTGTCATCTACACTACCTGCACAATCACTATCAGTATATCCAATCAACTTGAATCAAAATCTGATGTGTACAGAACACCATTATTGGTTGTTCCAGCAACATATCTTAGGATCATTTTTCCTTCTTTCCAATGGGTACTCTTCTGAGGCTCCACAAATCTAGAAATCAAACTTACAACAAACATAATACTAGGTCTTGTTGCTATCAAATGAATAAGACTTCCAAGAAGTCTTTTATAGAAAGTTATATCAACACATGACCCCTCATCATTCTTACTGAGTTTTGTGCTAGTTGAAATTGTTGTTACAATTGGTTTACAGTTCACCATCCTAAAACTTTTCAATATTTCCTTTTCATACTTAGTTTGAAAAGTAAAAATACCATCTTTAGATTGATTTACTTCAATGCCTAGAAAATACTTCATCATTCCTAAATCAGTCATTTCAAAATCAGTTTTCATGGTTGTCTTAAACTCATCTACTGAAATATTTCTGGTGAAAATAAAATCATCAACACAAAATCATACAATCAAGATTTTGCCTTCCTGATTTACCTTTGTATACAGTGTTGGCTCACTCAGACTCCTATTGAATCCTTCACCATTCAAGTATTCATCAATTATGTTATACCAAACTCTGGGTGATTCTTTCAATCCATACAATGCTTTCTTTAACCTGCATACCTTACCTTCTTGTCCAACAATAGCATATCCTAGAGGTTGTTTCACATAAACCTCTTCTTCCAGAAAATCATTTAAAAAATAACATTTTACATCCATCTGTTACATACACCATTTATTATGAGCAACAATGGATAACACCATTCTTATTGTATCAATCCTAGCTACAGGTGAAAAAGTTTCATTATAATTAATACCAGGTTGTTGACTGAACCCTTGAGATACAAGCCTTTCTTTTTGCTTCTCAACTCCACCTTCAACATTTAACTTGGTCTTGTAAATCAATTTAACACCTATACATTTTTTATCTTCAGGAAAATCTACAAGATCCCAAGTGTTATTCCTTTATATGGCATCGATTTCCTCATTCATAGCTTCTACCCAAACTTTTTTCTTAACAACATCATAAAAGCTTACAGGATCATATTGTAAATGTGTTGTACCTACACAAAATATATCTAGCTATCAAATGACATACACAACTTGCAGAGAAAATAGAAACAGGAGAGAAAGAATGGAATAATTCTCATTAACCAAATGAATGAATGATAATTTACACATGATATACTCTGTATAACTCAACTAATGTGAACTTGAAGAGAATCCAATGCACCATAGTGGTGGTGTAGAGTGATCTGGACACACACCAACAGTTATGGGAGTAAACTACCACCTAGTCTAATCTCTCAAGCAGTTACAAGAGTGAACTTCCACCTAGTTTAAGTTAACTAGTCTCTCAGTCTTCAGTTAACTAACTGAAACAGAGTGAAGTGAAGAGGATATCAGGGAATCATGAGAAATGTGCTAGTCTGGTGATAATCCCAAGGACAATGTGCATTAGCTGGTGATGATCCCAATACTTCATGGTGATGATCCCAATGTAGCATCTATACTCCACTCAACTGATCAAACTGAAGTGTGAACTAAAAACAATATTATCCTAGAGGAATATTCTCCCTCATGTACTAAGTCTCATATGTAGTGCATGTGGATATCGATGTGCTTCATCCGCTGCCTTTGAACTGGATCTGAGCAGAGATTTATAGTGCTCTGGTTGTCACACCAGATGACGATCGAACGATGAAACTAAATGCCCAACTCAATGAGAAAATATTGTATCCACATAGCCTGCATGGTTATGTTAACTACCCCTCTATATTCTCCCTCAGTTGAAGATAGATAACTAACAACCTGCTTCTTTCTCAACCAACAGATAGGCCTAGAACCAAGACTGTGTGAGTAACCAAATGTGGATTTGTGATCAATGTTATCGCCAACCCAGTTAGAATCAATGAACCCGATGAGTTCCAATGTAGATTATGCTGCATAGTGAATACCAAAGGTGATGGTTCCCTATACATATCGAATGATACACTTTGCAGCCTTCCAACGTAGCTCATGTGATTCCTGCATGAACCTGGACATTTCTCCAACTACATAGGATAGCTTTGGTCTGGTGTGTGAGATACAAAAATATCCCCACTAGTTGTTTGTACAGTTTGTTGTCAACCAGTGGAGTTTCTCTGCCATCCTCAAGTCTGAATTCTGATAGGAAAGGAGTTGGGACAGACTTGCAGTCTATCATGTGAAATCTCTTAAGGAGATCTCGTGCATACTTGGCCTTAGACAGTTTGATGTTTGATGCATCATGACTTGTCTCTTGTCCAAGGAAGAAATGTAGTGGACCCGTGTCCATCATCAATAACCTGGCATAAAAAATCCTCTTGACTGCAACAATCGATGAAGTCGAGCAACCGGTGATCAACAAATCATCAACATACAGAACTAGGAGTAGAAGTGAATTATCCGTCATGAGCATGTAAACATTTGGGTATGACTTATAACGTACAAAGTTTTGTGACAATAGTTAGGATTCCATCTTGGCATACCATGCCCTTGGAGCCTTCTTGAGGCCATCAAGAGACTTCTTTAGTCGACGGACCAAAGATGAATCCTGCATAGATCCCTGGGGATTCTCCATATAGATCTCCTCATAGAGATAGCCATGAAGAAATGCATTCTTCACATCCATTTTATGGATTTACCATCCCTTGGTTTCCATAATGGAAAGTGCCAAATGTATGGAATCCATATTCTCTACTGGAGCGAAGGCCTCATCATAGTCAATAACGTGCACCTATTGAAATCCTTTGGAAAATAGCCCAGCTTTGTATCTGCTAACATCTCCATCTATTATGCTCTTGGTTCTGTAGACACATCTTCACCTGACAAGTTTCCTTCTTGAAGGAAGGGGAACCATATCCCAATTTTGGTTCTCGATGAGGGAGTTGTACTCCTCCTGCATGGAGGATTCCCAAAAGGGATTTCTAGCAGCCTCACCATAGGACTATGGATCTAAAGATTGAACTAAGAAAATATGTTTGGGTGGCATTGGTTCCATGGTAGTGAGTGCAAGAGGATACTCCTCGAAATCATATCAAGTCCTCCTAGTATCAACTAGATCCCCAACAAGATCCCCTGCATCTTGAAGAGTAGTCTTGGACCACTTGGGCCTCGACTATGGATATGCATATGCATATGCATGCATTAAATATGCATCTGACTATACTGAATCTATATCTGGATCATATGAATCCTCTAAATTAGAACTCTCATCTGAAGAAGAGTCAACATGTGCATGCCCATTATCTTTGACAGGTGGAAGAACAAAAGTTTCTACATGCAGCTGCTAAGGTACATGCGAAACACTTTCCTCGAATTGGACACTATGCTCAATGATGAGCCGGTTCGAGGAAATATTAATGAGTCTGTATCACTTCACATCATCGAGTTATACAACAAAGATACACTCTCTTATATGTGGATCAAGTGCCTTCCTCTTCTAAGAGGGAATCCTGACCCATGCACATGAACCGAAAATACGGAAGTGGGTCACTTCCAGTTTGAGGCCGCTCCAAGCCTCATAGGGGGTCTTATCCTTGACATATCTATGGGGAGATATTTTTTGTATGTAGGTTGCACAATTAAGTGCTTCATCCCATAATCTTTGTGGAAGTGACTTTTCATGTAGCATGAAAGATGCCATCTCTTTTAGAGATCTATTTTTCCTCTCATCAACTTCATTTTGTTGCGGAGTATAAGGAACTATGTGTTGCAACTAAATCCTGGACTCATGAAAAATATTTTTTATCTCAAGGTTGGCATACTCTCCCGTGTTATCTATTCGGAGGACTTTGATTTTCTTTCCTGATTGTGTCTCAATAAGGGCGTTGAAATCTTTGAGGTGTTGAAAGACCTCTGATTTTTTCCTGAGAAAGGAAATCCATGTGAAGCATGAGAAATCATCAACAAAAATGAGCACGTACCTTTATTTAATGATTGATGGATGCTTAAAAGGGCCCATGAGGTCACCATGGATCATATCTAAAGGAAAGGAATCCTTTTGAGTCTTTCCTTTGTCGAATTTCTCTTGAGGTTGTTTTCCAATAACACATCCCTCACAAATTTCTTTGGAGAAGTGGATGTTAGGTACACCATCAACCATTCCATGATTTCTAATTTGTTGCATATATCTGAAATTTAAATTCTTGAACCTTTCATTCCATATCCTACTTCTTTCATCAACATGGGTAAGAAGTAATGCAGAATCTGATACAATAAATTTAGAAAATGTGTAGAGTCTAGATTAATGATTTACCTCACCGGTAGAAAACCAGGAATCGTCCTGTATGTCATAGATATCCACTACATCAGGTGTGAATATGACTCTCTTTTTGGTGTCATATTTTGTCATTTGATACATGGAGAGAAGATTGACGAAAATTTTGGGAACATGTATCACATTCTCGAAGCTTTTGTTTGTGAGTTCAATTCTTCCTTTGTCGGTGACCTCGACTGGAGAGTTACCCCCCATCAGAATAGGAGGACCTTTTCATGCATCCAATGAAGAATAGACTCCTTTTGTGGCTTCCATGTGATGTGATGCACCTGGATCTACGATCCAAGCATTAGGAGAGGAGTTGATGGCAATCAAAGCATGGCTAGATTTTTCTTTCTTGAGATTCTGATCTTCTGTCTTCTTCTTCTTGGCACCCTCAAGGATGTGATCTCCAAGGTTGTTTTGATGAATTGTTTGGGCCATTTGATCTATCTGTTTCTGCATACATGTGGATTCTAGATGGAATCATTTATGGAAATAAGTGCATTTCTCCCCTTTTCTTCCCTTTACACCTTTGGATCCGAAGGCATCGTTGAAGGGTTTTGAGTACCCTTCCTTCTTTGGATTTGCATGTGCTTTCCTTTTTTATTTATATTTATATTTATGATATGGATAACTACTACCATCTTGCATATAAAGTGCATGCACCTTTGGGCCTTTGATTTTTCCCATATTAATGAGCTTGTTATGCTCTTGTGTCAGAGACTCGATAAAGGCCTCAAGAGAGGGCATTATCCAGGTGGCTCCAAAGGTGAGCCTAACTGAATGAAATGTAGATACAAACAATGAGTATTCCATACCAAGTTTGAAGAGAATGGTAAGAACCATTTGTTTATTCTCCTTAGATTTATCAACCCCGCAAGCCTTGAGTTGCGACAACAAATCCTTATATTTGGTAAATAAATCTTGGAGATTTTCGAAGTTTTTTAGATCCAAAGTGATTAATTCCATATCGAGCATGTGTCCCCTCATCTCATCCTATTTTCCAAAAATAACTTCCATGGTGGTCCAGGCTTCATTGGGATTTTTATAGGAGGATATGCGAAAGAGGAGGTCAGGAAAAATGAGACTGCAAATAGTTCCAATCGCTTCATCCATTTGATTTAGATACTTGGATTTTTCTATGGCTGATGCAGGTATTTTTATATGTTCATGGTTAACCTATATTATCCTCTACTTCGAAGATGAATTATCATCTTATCCTTCCATGCAAATAAATTTTATGGTGTAACAATGAATTCTTTTGGAAATTCCATTTTTCCGTTGTCTTCAATCTCTGTTACCTGCAAAAATAATTTGGTGTTTAATTTCCCTAGCAGTATGTTGACTATGATACCATGTAAATTTTTTGAACCAACACATAATAGGTCTAGATAGAAAATGACATACACAATTTGTAGAGAAAATATGAGAAAAGAGAAGTAGGAGAGAAATAATGGAAGAATTCTCATTAACCAAATGAATGAATGATAATTTACACATGATATACTTTGTATAACTCAAATAATGCACACTAGAATAGAATACAATGTTCCATAGTTGTGGTCTACAGTGATATGGACACATACCAGCAGTTACGGGAGTAAACTTCCACCTAGTCTAGTTTCTCAGGAAGTTATGGGAGTGAACTACCACCTAGTCTAAGTTAACTAGTCTCTCGGTCTTCAGTTAACTAACTAAAACAAAGTGAAGTGAGGAGGAGATCAAGTAATCATGAGTAATGCGCTAGTCTGGTGATAATTCAAAGGACAATGTGCATTAGCTAGTGATGATCCCATTTTTGCATGGTGATGATCATAATGTAGCATCTAGAATCCACTCAATTGATCAAACTGAAGTGTGAACTGAAGAGAATACTATCCTAGAGGAATATTCTCCCCAAACTATAGGAGACTAAATAATGACTAATAAACATAGGTAAAACCTTAGGAAAAATAAAACCTAGGTGTGTGTAAAGTATCTCCAACACATATCCAATTAAAGAAAAATTTGAAACTTGATCTACTTCATCATTTTTCTCATACGATTCTCTTAAACTTCTAGTCCTCCTAACATCTAATTGTGTTTCTTAATGAAGCTAAAGTAGGATTTGATCCATCACTTACCACTGATCTTGTTTGCAATCCACCATGACTTGATGGCTCACCACGCTCATATTTTCTGGGTGTTCTTAGTTATGATGGGCATACTCCTAGTGATTGTCTTATAGGAGTTATTTTTGTAGGTGTATGTGACTGTGGAATCAACTATCCACTATGTACAACCTGCTCATCTCCATGATCATATTCATGAGATATTTCATCTCCCCTGACACAATTTTATCAATGATACCATCCCAAGATTCTTCTTCCTTGAACTCAACATCTCTATTAATAACATACTTCTTCATGATAGGATTATAGATTCTATATGCCTTATACTCCTCACTGTATCCAAAAAGGACACATTTCTCACTTCTGTCATCCAAATCTCTCCTCGTCTCTTTAGGTTCATGTGCATAAGCTACACACCCGAAAATCCTGAAATGTGATACATTGTTATTCTTACCACTCCAAGCTTCCTGGGGAACTTGGTTCTTGACACTCTTAGTTGGACTCCACTTCAAAATATATACTGAACAAATAACTACATTGCCCCAATATTCATTCAGAAGATGCTTCTCCTTCAATAGACTTTGATCCATATTCATAATGGTTTGATTCTTCCTTTCTTCTACTCCATTCTGTTGTGGAGTATAATGAGTAGTAAATTGTCTCTTGATTCCATGATACTGACAAAACTCCATGAAATCAGTTAGCATATACTCACCTCCTTTGTCTAAACTCAAGACTTTAATATATTTTCCACTCCCCTTTTCAACCACAACTTTAAACCTCTTAAATATATCAAAAGCTTCAGACTTTTGTTTCAACAAATAAACCCAACTTTTTCAACTGAAATCATCAATAAAAGTCATAAAATAGACATTACCAGTCAATGAAAGTGTTTGCATCGGTCCACATACATCCATGTGAAAAAGTTTCAATGGAGCTTTAGCCCTATACGAAACTCCATAAATAAATTTATCCCTGTGATGCTTTACAAGTATGCAGCTCTCACATGAGCTTGTTGGTTGCTGAATACTAGGAAACGCCTTCACCATTTTATTTTTCTACAACAAATCTATACCTCCAAAATGTAATGGTCATATCTCAAATTCCATAACCATGAATCATCCAAATCTTTTTATTTATAAGAATTGAAAGAGTCAGTCAGATCATTTCTCATAATAAGTGGAAACCTTGTATTCTTTGTCATCACTACTCTGGAAATCAAATGCTTACTTGGATACTTATCATAAATTGTACATACCTTATTCTTGTAGAACATTATGTACTTTTTCTCTATCATTTGTCCAACACTTAACAAATTTCATTTCATACCAAGTACATAATAAACACCATCTATTTTTCTTCTTTCATCATTCTTAGTATAAACAAGAATCACGTTGTTACCATTAACTCTTACCTTACAATCATTACTAACCTTTACCTCAAACTAAATATTGGAATCTAAACTGGAAAACAAGTATTTATTTCCATTCATATGATTTCTACATCCATTTTCCAAAAACCAAACATCATTTGACCTTTCATGGGTGACATTACAAGTCAAAAACACAGGTTTTTGTTCATCCTCTGACTCTTCCGTCATGTGTGCAGACTCCTTTCCAACATCTTCTTGCTTCTTCCAACACTTGTTTGCATAATGTCTAAATTTCTTACAATAATAACATTGTACCTTAGATTTATCATACCATTGATTTCCTTGCTACCAGGATCTACTGCTACTCCCCCTTAAACTAGGAGAATTTTGTTGAGTTTTCTCCTCAAATTATGAATCATTTTTGCTGTCTCTTTGACTAGCAAATCAGCCACCTCTTCCTCTACTACTAGACCTTCCTTTGCCTCTGCCTCTAGTAACATGTAGCTAGTATTTTAAGGAATTTTCTAATGGATTATCATATCTAGAGATCCTGGATTCATGAGCAATCAGAGAACTAGTTAATTCATCAATATGCATTAGACTAATATCTTTAAATTCTTATATGGGTACAACTATAGATTCAAACTTATTTGGAAAAGATATGAGAACTTTCTCAATTACTCTCTTGTCTGAGAGGTCTTCACCATAGTGCCTTATTTGATTCAAAACATTCATTACCTGATTCATGAAAATATCAACTGACTCAATGTCCTTCATCTTCAGATTCTCAAAGTCTCTTCTCAAATTCTGAACCTTGACAATATTCACCTTGGATACACCTTGATAGCTAGTTTCAACAGTGTCCCAAGATTTCTCTGAAGAAACTGAACTTGACACCCTTGGAAATATTGTTTCAATCAGGCCTTGTTGAATAATACCGAGGGCTTTGTTGTCTTTCTTTCTATTCTCCTTCAACAAAATCCGCTCAACATTTGTCAGATCCATTTATGTTTCTTGGTTAGCAGGTTCTAGATAACCAATAATAACAAAATCCCAAAGATCTTAGGAACGCGAAATTTTTCTCATTTTGATAAACCAAGAATCATAATTCCTTCCAGTCAAAACAGGAATCTGTGGCTGAGCCAAACTACTCTTTGTAGCCATTTAGGATCAAATTCCAAATCATTGTATTCAGTTACAACAATCAAATAGAAATATTACTAGCTCTTATACCACAAGAAAGGATGTAGGGGAGTGCTTCAGAAAACAATAAACAGTTACTACATGAGTTTCAACAATCTGTAACAACCCCTATAAGCTACAACTAGGTGTTTTAGCAACTGTTTCAGCAAACAATAAAGAATTATTGCAGCAAAAACTTAAGTAAATCACTCTTGCATCATAAACAAAGATCGATACTCTGTTCTACAACAACGTTTTCAACAGATGTTTCATCAGAGAGTAAAAGGCTATTACAACAAAACAGAGTTTTAGAATAAAGAGGTGAATTATAACAACAGACTAAAAACTCAAATTCCAGTAGCAAAATAACTTCAATGAATCATTTCCTACAATAGTAAATTAACCCAACACTTTTGTACTTAATCTAAATAGCATGTTACAGAAAAACACTGTACATCATAAGGATTTAAATGAAATTTTCAAACAGTAAACAAAGTATGCATGCTACAGCAAAATAAATTACTCTGTAATAAATCTGAACATTATTATGAGTTTACAAACTCATATACAAGAATGAATAGAGCATAAAATCCCCTATTAACACTCACCAGAACTCTCAGTCTATTTGTGTTTATTTTTCACTTCAAAATCAAGATTTCATCGATGTATATATACTAATACAATTAGTTGGTTATCTTGCCCCTTCATTGTACCTAAGCCGAATTTTGATTTTCCAGAACATTAATGGTTCATTGCCCCTTTGAAATTAGATCAATAAAAAATGAAACCGTGTGGTGGTGATAACTCTTCAATAATTTAATGGATAAGATGGTCAAGACAGTGGAAATTAATTTATGGGTGGTAATAACTCTTCAAAATTCGATCTATTGAGATAAGTAAGTCGTGTTTTGGGTGGTGGAATGATTAATCTTCTGACAGATATTGCATAAACAATCTGTCAAATATTATTTTGGAAATGAAGTTATCATATTACCAAGGAACCGAGGCACATTGGCCGCTAGTCCTCCAAATTATCTCATGACTATATCGTCGAGGCACTAGCTGATTGTAAAAGACATTGTCGGTTTTGAATCCTTCCAAGTGATCACCACTAATGGAAAATCAATTAGCTTCTACAGCATTGCTTATGCAAGATTATTGGAATATTATGTGTCAGTGACCACATGGAAGAAAATACTTGATATTTTTAGTAATAAATGCCCATTTACTAATTGAAAGGAGAAATAAAATGTCCACCAGATCATGGATGAAAGCATAATATTACAGGAAGTGATAAATTGTGAAGCAAGAAATGCAGAGAAAGATCAGAACAGAAAAAAAGTATTCAGTATACTAGGAATGTAAGGAGAAAGTACAATGAAAAGAGTTGATGAAGTGATTCAATGCAAAAGGAAAATAGCTAAGCTAAATAGGCTCAAGAAAATCAAGAAATGAAAGTACAACTGGCCAGGACAACTGACAGTGTATAGTCAACTTGTTGAGGTTACATTATATTTAACACTCCCTCTTAAACTCAATAGTTACAAACATCAGCACTGATTATGCCCAAGTGTTGTCTCTGAAAATCAAAAACAAATTTTCCCAGTGGCTTTGTGAAGATATCTGCGAGCTGATCTCAATAACCACAGAATTGCAGTGCAATGTCACCATTATTGATGAGCTCGCGGATGAAGTGAAAGCAAGTGTCAATGTGTTTTCTTTTCTTGTGAAACACATGATTTTTGGATAGAGAAATTGTTGAGGTATTGGCACAGAAGATAGGAGTTGGATCCTTTTTTGTATGTGACATATCTTTCAATATTCTTCTCAGCCACACGGCTTGATAGGAAGCTAAAGTAGCAGCAACATACTCTGCCTTTGCAGAAGATATTGAGACAATTGGTTGCTTCTTTGATGCCCATGAAATCAGGTTTGAGCCCAGGTGAAAAACATGTCCTGAGGTGATTTTCCTATCATCTAGGTTGCCTGCAAAATCACTGTCTGTGCAACCAGATAGTTGATTACTATCAGATTTAGTGTACCATAAGCCAAAATTGAGAGTTCCTGCAACATATATCAGAATTTGTTTCGCCATTTTCAAGTGAGAATCTTTGGGAGATTCCATGAATCTGGAAATAAGACTAGCTGCATACATAATATCAGGCCTAGTTGTTGTAAGATACAACAAACTGCCTACTAAAATTTTGTACAAGGTAGGGTCCACTATAGGGCCTTCATTTTGATTGCTCAATTTTGTGCCTAGAGGTATAGGGGTTTCTATTGGATTGCATTCTTCCATGCGAAATCTTTTGATGATGTCTGCTGCATACTTTTTCTGACAGACAAAAATGCCTTTGGTTGATTGATCAACCTCAATCCCCAAAAAATATTTCATGATTCCAAGATCTATCATCTCAAACTCAGATTGCATGGCATGTTTAAAATTGGTTAATTCAAGATTTCTAGTATATATCATGTCATCGACATATAAACATACAATCAAAATTTTACCGTCCTGATCAGTTTTGGTGTAAAGCATTGGCTCATTTTGACTTCTACTGAAACCACTTTTGATCAGATAAGTGTCAGTTCTGCTGTACCAAGCTCTTGGAGCTTGCTTTAATCCATACAAGGCTTTCTCCAGCCGATATACTTTGGTTGGATACTCTTGGACTTCAAATCTAGGTGGATGATCGACATAAACTTCTTCTTCTAAGAAACCATTTAGGAAGGTTGACTTGACATCCATCTGGTATACTTTCCCTTTTTGTTGGGCTGCTATGGCCAATAGATTCCTTACAGTGTCTAATCTTTCTACTGGAGCAAAGGTTTCACCATAATCAATACCTAGTTGTTGTGAGAATCCTTTAGCAACAAGTCTTGCCTTGTGTTTTTCAATCTTCCCCTTTTCATTGAGTTTAGTTTTGTAAACCCACTTGACACCAATACTTTTCTTGTGACTTGGCAAATCAACAAGATCCCATGTCTTGTTCTTCTCAATGGAGTCAATTTCTTTGTTCATGGCTTGAACCCAATGTGGCTCCTTAGTTTCTTCTTTAAAATATGTAGGTTGACATGACATTGATGCAAACATATTGTGTTGTTCAAAATCATCCAACTGCTGATGGATTTCTCTCAAACTTTGAGTTCTCTGATTTTGAATTTCAGAGGAGGAGTCTTTGCTTGAAGTTGAGTTATCCTGAGAATTTTCAGATCGTCCTTGTACCTACAATCTTGGAAGAATAGGTAGAGGTATTTGATGTCCTGAATTTTTTGTGTTTTCAGAACTTGGCAGCAATGGATTTTGACTGTCCAGTTGTTGATTTTCTGATTCATTCCAGAATTGATTTTCCAGAAATTTTACATCTCTGCTAAGAATTAGTTTCTTGGAGATTGGATTGTAAAGCATGTAGGCTTTAGATGTTTCACTATATCCAGTAAATATACATTTCTCACTTCTATCGTCCAGTTTCTTCCTTAATTCAGAAGGTATGTGAGCATATGCTATGCATCCAAATGTCCTTAGATGTGAAGCATTTAGCTTTGTCCCACTCCATGCTTCTTGAGGGACTTTCATCTTTAGACTTGTGGTTGGAGATCTATTCAAGAGATAAACTGATCATTCTACTTCTTCAGCCCAAAAAATATTTGACAAACTTTTCTCTTTGAGAAGTGGTCTTGCCATATTCATTATTGTCTGATTTTTCCTTTCAGCCACTCCATTCTGTTGTGGAGTATACCTGGTTGTTGTTTGCATGATAATGCCTTGTGATTTGCATAAATTTTCAAATTCATTGGAGTTGTATTCTCCTCCTCCATCGGACCTGAGTTATTTTATATATTTGCCACTCTGTTTTTCAGCTTCTGCCTTTAATTCTTTGAATTTTGAAAAAGTTTTAGACTTGTGTCTGAGAAAATAGATCCTGATTTTTCTTCTGAAATCATCAATAAATGTTAGAAAATAAAAGCTACCACCTATGGACTCTGTTTTCATTGGTCCACATAGGTTAGTGTGACCTAGTACGAGATGTTGTTTAGCTTGATTGGATGACTATGGAAAACTAGTTCTCTTATGTTTTCCAAGTATGCAAGACTCACATGGGGAATTTTGTTCTTTGAAGATGGGAAGACCTTTGACCATGGAGTGCTTCTGAAGAAAACATAGACTCTTAAAGGGTAGATGTCCAAATCTTGTATGCCAAACCATTTTTTCATTCAGGGTGGATGCACTTTGTGCATATGGTTGAATCAGATTTGCAGTTCTGAGTGTAAGGGGAAACATCCTATTATGAGTCATGTGGATTTCAGAAATCAATTTTCTGCTTGGGATTTTGTCATATATCTTGCAAGATGATCCCTCAAAGAGTACCTTATAGCCATGTTCAATGAGATGTCCTACACTTAGCAGACTATGTTTCAGATCTAGAACATGATAGACATTGTTTATGTCTTTCTTTACATTTTGTTTAGTAAGAATAGATACAGTTCCTTTTCCTTGAACTTTGACTAAGGAATCATTTCCAAGTGTAATATTAGATGAGATTGAAGAATCAATGCATGAAAGTAAATCTTTGTTACCTGTCATGTGATTGCTGCATCCATTGTTCAGCAACCAGAGATCTTTAGGTTGTTCTTCAGTATTGTGGCATGAGAGAAACATACCTCCTGAGGTTTCTCCTGTTTGATTTGACACAAGTTCTCTGCCTGAGAGATGATATGCTTGCTTCTTCCTGCATTCAGATTCATAGTGCCCATACTTTTTGCAGTAATAGCATTGTATGCTTGTTTTGTCATTTGATCTTCTCCCTCTGCCTCTTTGAGGCTGAAAACTATGATTCTTATTCTGTTGTCTGTGTCCTCCACTGGAATGAGGGTTACTGTGATTTCTCCCTCTTCCTTGGTGACTTCTGCTTCACCCTCTGCCTCTCCCTCTACTGAAGGAGAATTGTGTTTTGAAAGCATTGGCGATTGACTCATCCGTGAGATGCAGTCTGGTCTCATGTGTCACCAGAGAACCGATTAATTCATTTGTTGAAAAATGTGACAGATCCTTGGATTCAAGGATTGCTGTAACAATCATTTCGAATTTATTTGGTAAACTTCTAAGGACTTTCTCAACAATGCATTGATCAGTGATGGCTTCACCAGTGAATCTGATCTGGTTCACGATTCCCATGACTCTGGTCATGAACTGATCCACATTTTTAGACTATGTCATTCTTAAAGTCTCGAATTGTGTCCTCAAGGTCTACAGTTTGACTGTTTTGACCCTATCATTTCCTTGGTAGGCTGATTTAAGGATGTCACGGGCCTGTTTTGAAGTACCAGTGCCTGTGATTTTTGAGAAAATCAAATCATCCACAGAATTTTGAATCCAAAATTTAGCTTTATTTTCTCTATTCCTCTGAGTTGCCTGAGCAATTCTATGCTGGTTTATCATGGTGACAAGGTCTGTTGGATCTAGCTCCACATATCCAAGATCCACTGGATCCCAGCACTCTTGTGCTTGCAAGAACGATCTCATTCGAAGAGACCAGAACTCATAGTTCTTTCCAAGAAGAATCGGACCCTAAGTTGGTCCTAAATTGATAAAGGTCGCCATATTTAAAGAATTTGAACAAAGCAGAAAAGAAATGTTTGGTTAGTTTCATATTTACCTGTTTCTTGCGCTTAAACCAGGTCTGTTAATTTCTTGCAGTGACTTTGGAACTCTGCGATTCAAGATTTCGCGAGTTTTGACTTCGCGAGTTTTGGCTTTGCGATTCTGACTTCAGGACTTCGTTATACAAGTCCTTTGAACTCTTGTCTCTCCAACTTCCAGTCGCCGAAATGACGAAGAGAGCTTAATGGCCTTGGATTGGCCCTTGGTCTCCATTCAATGTGACTATGCAGCTAAATTTTAAAGCGCTAACGGCTTTTCGCAATTAAGAGAATAGCGATGCCTGTGTCAGTTCTTTGTCCCTCAATTTGCCGAAATCCAAAATATCCTGGCGCCTATTCAAATTCCTTTTTAGGATTTCACTTTTTGGGACTTTCAATGTTGAGTTTCCTGACTTCTTGTCTCTTGGATGGCCGAAATGCCGAATCCAGAAATATCTTGGTGCCTTTCCTTCTCGTACGTCTTTTCGCGATTTCGCGTTTCGTGATTTCGCGATGCGAAGTGGCCCGGTCCTCTGTCTGCGGGATCCCCAGTATGCGAAATGCCAAAATTTCCCTTTGGACAATTCAATAGTTCAGATCTTCCTGTGATTTGACGGTCCAGATCCTTTCAGGATTTCGTGAATCGTAATTTCACGTTTCGGGGTATGGAGTGCAGTCTCCTTTGCTCGTCCAACTCTCGATTCCTGATTTTGCAATAGCGTTAGATCGATGACTCACAATCTTTCTCGATCCAATGGTTCAGATTGCATCATGATATCGTGATTCGTGAATTCTCACCGCAGTCTTTTGACCTCTACTTCCTGCGAGTCAGTGAAATGCCAAGATCTTGCCGCGTGTCCCTTGATGGATGGTCTTAACGATTTCGTGACTTCGCAAGGCAAAATTTCCCCTGTGCGCTCCATAGGACTAAGCCTCGTGCACTTTCTCACGGATCCGACGGTTGTTGGTCCTCTGCGCCAAATCTGACGGTTGAAAATCTTCCTTCATTTATGCGCTCTCCTCGTCTTTGCTACAGTCGATTTGCGCCTCAGGTTCTTTCGCAAGTCCGATATTACAACTGCAAATGCTCGTTCTTGGCTACTTTCACAAGTTCTTTGTTGTTCTTGCAAAGAGTTTCTCTTGAGGAAAAAATTCGTGAATCTTTCAAATATTTGAAAGAATTTCACGAGTTCTTTGAAGCTTACTGTTCTCTACTACAATCTTTGACGGATTTAAGATATTTCCTGAAATTCTTTAAATGTGCTTGCCTCCTGCAGCTCTTTTTCGAGAATCTTTGACGTATCTGAAATTGTTCACGATTCTTTAAACTTTCTTCTTCCAAAATTTCTTCTTCCTCGATCTTTTTGAGCGTAGGGCACTCTGCTTCCTCATGCGTTCTTTCTACTACGATCTTTTGAGAGAAATGCAGACAGCGGCTTTCTCTCCAGACTTTGTGAAGTAGCTCGCGTCCTGTGCTCTCGTTCACAGTGTAAGCTCTGCGCTGTTTGAGGATCGGGTTTCTCTCCAGGCTGTGTGGGGAGGCTTATAGTTGGTTCTCTGATACCATGATAAATTGTGAAGCAAGAAATGCAGAGAAAGATCAGAATAGAAAAATAGTATTCAGTATATTAGGAATGTAAGGAGAAAGTACAATGAAAAGAGTTGATGAAGTGATTCAATGCAAAAGGAAAATGGCTAAGCTAAATAGGATCAAGCAAATCAAGAAATGAAAGTACAGCTGGCCAGGACAGCTGGCAGTGTATAGTCAGCTTGTTGAGGTTACATTATATTTAACAGGAAGATCGTTGCATAAGCTATAAGCTCCAACAAACCTGTAAAGTTTTTGTATAGTATATGCACATAGTTTTCTATGGTGTTTATATGTGTCTTTACATCAAATTGTACTCATGGATATGTGGATATCAGATCACAGTTTTGGTAAAATGAATGTCACATGAAGTGAATAGAATATCGCATAAGAGGAGCCAACAGATTAATTAAAATGGAGATGTATCAGTTTCGTGAGGATTTGATACAACCAAATAAAAGGAATCGTGTACGTGGAGAATGCTACATAATACATGTGTTCACTGGAATCTTCCACACAAATATTCAAACATTTCATGAGTTGGCAAGGTTATTTTTAACAAATGCATCAACATTGCATGCCACTGTCAAACCGCAATGACGTTCTTTTTTCCATGAATGATCAAAGAGGCTTTTCCACCAGGTCACCAGGCTACTGTATTATTATTTCATCGAACCATCAAGGCACAAAGGAGGGGTTTCAACATGATTATAGGTGTATGTTACATGTCTATCATGGTCAGTGATGATACCTTGTGTGGAAGAAGACAATTGGAGATTGGTTTTCAACTGCTCTAGAAGGTCAAATTCATGACAATCACAGATCCTCTGCTAATCTAAATTGGTCAATGAATGCCAATATCGGGATCGATCAGTTGTTATTACTACTAGAAGTCCAAGACCACAATCATTGGTCAATAATACAATCGTGGGAGATACATTAAACAGATCAGATGTTATTTTTGTTAGATTAGTTTCTTTTTGTTGATAAATATATGGAGGAATCCTCTATCTTCTATGGCTGGGTAAAATTATAAAGGCTCCATTTTATATCTCGTGAAGGGGGTGAAATTTCTGTAAGGTGGAATTTCTGTAAGAGAAGGGACTCTTTACACTGTTGTAAGGAGAGATTTCTTTTGTAGAAGTTGTCTTTGTACTCAAAATCTGAGTTTGGGGATTACTTCCTTCTCTTTTATTCTTTGTATCTAAAGGGAGGTTATACATTGTTGTAAATATTGTTTGTTGTTGTCGGAGTTATTGGATTTAGGAAGACTATATATGGATTTTCATCTCGAAGATACATTCAAAATTTTGAAGTTCTATTTGCATTTGAATTTGTATGATATCACCGTTTTGAATACAGAATTGAATTTCATATTTGTCATAGTTATTCCATGATTTATGTATTACTATCTGCTTATATGATTGAATAAATCTTTCAATTTTTTTTTTAATGTGTTTATGTATATTGGGAAGGATCTTGTTAACTATTTACTAGTGGATTTGTTAATATGAACTTGATTTAATAGTCATCAGAATATGTGAATTATTTCCTTGTTATAATGACTAATATTTTCCAGTTGCATGAATTTGTTGGAAATAGCATGAATAATATTAACTAATACTTATTACCAAAACTACTTTTGTAACTCGGTATTAATCATAAATATCATGTTTAATCCCCATTTTACATTATCATTGCACTTGGTGTTTAGGAACTTCTTCCTATGCACCGGGTTAGGATAGTTTTCTTTGTTTTTTGCATTGTACGTAGAACTCATTCAGGTATAGATTCATTTATTTTAAACGAAAGTCACCTTTAGTAGGGGAAACCTTTCATGTGGCTTATCTAAGACCTCATTTCAGCTGATTCAAAATTTTCATTTTCAAGCAAGTGCAAAAGGAAAGTCTTATCCTTTCATTGTTGGTAGTGTTGGGAATTTGGTTGTCATTGATGTCAACCTTGACAAATAGTTGAAGTATCATTGATTGATTGGTTTGAAAAGCATTTTCAATATTGGAGATATCGTTATGAAGGTGACTTGAATGTCAAGCATTGTCAATATTGGACACAATGTTATGAAGGTTGGACATAATGTTATGAAGGTGAATTAAATGCCAAGCATTGTCAAAATTGGACATAATTTTATGAAGGTGACTTGAATGCCAAGCATTTTTAGTATTGGACATAATGTTATGAAGGTAACTTGAATATCAGTAGAAGATAATATTGACTAATATATTGTATGAGCTTGATACAATCATCCTATATTGTATAAGGTTGAAATTGTGTCATTAACATCCATGCACAAAAGAAGAAAGTATGAAGAAATTGTAAAAAGGGTAAATGGATAATCCATTATGGATCCATACAAATCACAAATAAATAAGTTAATAAGACACGGTTCATTAAAAGTGATTCAGAAAATATCAATTGAAGAAGAGTCCAGAGATGAGACAAAATGTCAATGGTGGATGTCTGGTGAGGAAGCATTGACACCATTGAGTCACAAGTCGAGTCAATTAAAACAAAAATAAGGTTGACTATCTAGAATTCGATCGATTGCAAGACGAGTCGAAGACAAGTTGACCGACTACAAGCCTGCATATTGACAGAAGTTGGAGAATACAAGTCGATCGATTTCAAGAAGATTCAAAGACAAGTCAACCAACTAAAGGATGAAGTCAAAGGAAAATTGAGTCGGGAAATACAAGTCGGCCAAAGCAAGTCGAGACGACGAAAGTTGAATTTCTCTCAAGTCATTTTTCTTCCAAGTCGAGCCAGTCCAAGAAATAAGTAACCTAAAGGTAAAATTCGAAGAAAAATTAAATACAAGTCAGGTCGACGTTGAAGCAAGATGGGTTGACTAGAATTGAAATACTCAAGTTAAAATTTATCCTAGTTGAGTTGACCAAAAAGATGTTTTTCGGTCGAATGAGGAAGAAAATACGAAAAAGGGTGAGACCAAGTCAAATCTTTAGTGACTAGCAGTTGAGAGGAAACCGATTTTAATATAACCATCAAGTAAAATGTTTACAAGTTGAGTTTAAATAATCACAAACAAAGGAGATATGTGGAGCTCGATTTAGACATTCACGAAAAGATAATATGTATTAAATTTGATTTGGCATCCGACGATGAAAGGAAAATATGAGAAATTTTCCTTCAAAGAACCACTTGTACTAACCACCTTGCAAACTTTCTGGGGAAATTTATTGTGTGTCAGCTAATTGGGAATTTTTTCCAAAACACCCATGTTGTATAAATTTAAAATTCGTTTCCATCACTCCAAAATATTCATATGAAAATAGTTGTCTAAATTGGTGTACAAAAATCAATTAATAAATGTTACCATTTGTGTTAATTAAATGAAGGGGTGCAATGTTTAATTCCAAAATGATACATTGTTTCAAATTGGAACCCTTTGGAGGAATATGAAGCGAAGAAGGTTTCGTGGTATATATATATAGATAGATAGATAATGTATTGAATGCAAGTTCATTCTATTAGGTTGGTGCATGTTTACAAGTTGAGTCTTGTCATGAGGATTAGATTCCTCACATCTTAGTTCAATCTGAGATCAACAAGTTGGGTCTTGTTATGAGGGTTGGATTTCTCACTTATCAGTTGGATCTAAGAACTACAAGCTGGGTATTGCATTAGAGAGTTGGGTCTCCCATATTTAGTTGAAGTTGAAGATATTAAATGATTTATTTTATATGTATTCATTCAATTTAAATAAATAAATAAAATGATATTGTATCTACTTCATACAGTTTTTGTTATACATGTTTATGAATAATTAATCGAACTGCATATATCTTATTCACTTGATTTAGTTAATCTATGAAAGTGTGAAAATTAGTAAAAAGTTCTAGACAATGATTCACCCCCCCCTCTCAGTGTCAATGTGTGTTTCAACAATTGGTATCATAACATGTTCCTTCACTACATTTTAACCACTCAATTGTTATGAAGAGAACAATTGGTATCAGAGCAAGGTATCTTCAAGGAAAATCAGTCTAATCACTGGAAGGAAGATCCTACTAAACACACAAATGGATGAGCAAATGGCTCTCTCCACAAATGAAGCTCCTTTATTTGATGGAACAGACTACTCTTCATGGAGGGAAATAATGAAAATATATCTGAAGTCAAGAATATTTGGAGTTTGGGAATTAGTAGTAAGTAAGAATTGGTACTTAAATACCTCAATGAACAAATCCAAAAATGCAAAAGACGCAAAGACAATTCAATGGCATTAAAAGCAATCCAGAATAGACTGTCAGACCGAATGAAAGTAAACATGGGACACTTCACCTCTGCTAAAGTATTATGGCTCCATCTAGAGAGTTCTTATCAGAGTAAAGTACAAAACACAGAAAAATAAGACAATACCATCAAGGAATTGATGCAATCTCTAGTCATCAATAAAAAATACAACTCAAACAAGGAATTGATGCAATCCTCGATCATCAAAGAAGAAGAAAAATAAAAAAAAGGAATTGATGCAATCGCTAGTCATCAATGAAGAAGACAAATCCATCAATGAATTTATGCATACCTCAGTAATCACTGAAGAAAAAATATTGAATCCTAAGAATTATGTTAAAGATACATTAGAAGAGATTCGTATGGAACCAGGAAATGGTATATATACTGAAGTTCCTATGGAGGATCTTGAAAATATCAAATACACAACTATGTGCACTCTAGAAGAGTTGGAGAAACTTCAAAAGAAAGATATGTTGTTACTACAACAGTTAGATCAATATAACAACCATGAAGAGAAAGAGGGAATATTCATCTAGAAGACAAAGAATAAGAGATCAATAGATTAAAGAGTGAAGTTTTTTATGTAACAAAAGAAATGAACGAGTTAAAAGAATATGACAAACTCAATAAATGCATAGAAGAATTAGAAGAAACAAAATAATAGGTAAAAAATCTAAAGACTCAACTTGAAGAAGATAAGGGAAGTGAAGAAACCTTGAAGATCCAGTTGACTAAAAAGGAAGAATCGTGCCACATGTTGGAATAGGAAGTCATCAACCTCAAAAGGATTCAGCTAGAAAATAAGGAAGAAATCAAAAGATTGAAGACTGAAGTTGTTGATCTAATAAAAGAAATAGAAGAGTTGAAGACATATGACAAAACCAATAAATTCATAGAAGTCTTGGATGAGACAGAAGAAATAGTCATTAGTCTAAAGACTCAACTTGAAGAAGCTAAGGAAATAGAAAAAGAATTGAATATCCATTTGAATAAAAAGGAAAAGGCATGTCACATATTGGAATTCGAAGTTATCAACCTCAAAAATAAAAATCAAAAGACAAAAGAAACTGCCAAATTCCAGAACAACTCATCCATCCTGGATAAGATCTAGAATAGTCAAAGACCAACTGATGACAAAACTAGTCTTGGGTACAATAAGAAAGAAGAAGGTGGCGAATGGAACGCCATTCACAAACATGAGAAAGGATTGTTGATCTCAAAAGGAAAAAGTGAAATCACAAACACAATACAAACCATGAACTTTGTTAAAGGAGGAAGCTATAAAAGTAAAAAATAAATAAAGATATCAAAATACATAATTCTCATGTCACAACAAACTTGAGTATGGGAACACCTTCAATGGTTATTGATTTTGATCTTGTAAAAACTTTGGTCACAAAGCATTGGAATGCAAGAGTCCTGAAAATAAAAATTCAAGAAGGTCCAATAACTTAATGAGATGTTGGAGATGCAATTATGTTGGGCACACAACAAAGTTTTTCCATACGATGAGATGCTACAACTGTGATAATTTTGGGCACAAATCCCAAGACTACAAGAAATCAAGAAGACAACCCATGAAAAATAATCCATACAAGTCCCGAAGGAAATCTAATGAACTTTGGAAGAAAAGAAGAGAGGATAAATATCAAAGAACAAATGTAGAAAATAAAATCTCATCAAACATAGTGCCTTATGGAAATATATGGAGAATAAAATATGAAGCAAAAAGAAAGAAAGATGATGAAGATCTTGCACCTAAAAATGAAGAAATTGATAACAATAAACTAATTGATGAAAATCCTAATAAGGAATGTGAAATTCATAGCTTTTCATATGAAGAGGAACAAACTCAAGAAAGAAGAACTTTTAACGAAGAAGATGAAGAACATTATGGTGCACAAAACAATGGTGATGATGATGAACTCTCAAAAGAAAATCAGTCTATAGAATAGTGTGATGAATAAAAAAAAATAATATCTAAAGAAGAAAGGAACAAAAGGAGTTCAAAATATATAAAGATAGTTTATGAACAAAGAAAAGTTATTAATGATATGAAAGAACAGTAAAGATCTCTTGGAATCAAAGAACTAAAGAATATCAAGAAGAATAAGAAATAGATCAAGAAGATCAGTAAGCTTCACGCCTTTTTCTGTTATGACAAAGGAGAAGAATGTAAAAACCCTATTTGAACACAAAAATCCCAAGAGATTTAGATAACAATTGGCACATTCATAGGGGGAGAAAAGCAGTAAAATTTTTCATTCCTTTGTCATTGATGTCAAAAGAGGAGAGATAAAAAATAAAAACAAAGTCCAAAATAAATGGGACAAGGACAGGGGGAGCATCACCTCAGGCGGAGCATCATCTTAGGGAGAGAAGAGAAATATTCCCTTTGTCATTGTTTTCAAAGGAGGAGAGATAAAGATTAAAACAAAGTCAGCTCAAAGGACTCAAAATACATAATACATTTCACAAGGGAAGTGAGATTGTTTTTCTAAGGTTTCCATCAATAAAAAAGGGGGAGATTGTTGGAAATTTGGTTGTCATTGATGTCAACCTTGATAAATAGGTGAAGTATCATTGATTTGAGAAGCATTGTCAATATTGGACATATTGTTATGAAGGTGACTTGAACGTCAAGCATTGTCAATATTGGACACAATGTTATGAAGGATGGAAATAATGTTATGAAGGTGACTTGAATGTCAAGCATTGTCAATCTTTTGAAGGTGACGTGAATGTCAAGCATTGTCAATATTGGACATAATGTTATGAAGATGACTTGAATATCAATATAAAGATAATATTGACTAATATATTGTATGAGCTTGATACACTCATCCTATATTGTATAAGGTTGAGATTGTGTCGTTAACATACATGCACAAAAGAAGAAACTGTGAAGAAAGTATCCAGATAAAAAGGGTAAATGGATAATCCAATATGGATCCATACAAATCATAAACAAAGAATTTAATAAGAAATGATTCATTAAAAGTGATTCAGAAAATATCAATTGAAGAAGAGTCTAGAGATGAGACATAATGCCAATGGTGGATGTTTGGTGAGGAAGCATTCACACCATCGATTCACAATTTGAGTTTATTCAAATAACAATAAGGTCGACTATCTGGAAGTCGATCGACTGCAATATGACTCGAAGACAAGTCGACTGACTGAAATCTTGAAGATTGATGGAATTTGGATAAGACAAGTTGATCTATTTCAAGACGAGTCGAAGACTAGTCAACCAATTGAAGGTCTAAGCCAAAGGAAAATTGATTTAGGAAATACAAGTCGGCCAAAGCAAGTCGAGACGACCAAACTTGAATTTCTCAAGATGGTTTTCTTCCAAGTCGGGTCGGTCCAAGAAAGAAGTAACCTAAAGGTCGAAGTCGAAGTAAACTTAAATACAAGTCAGGTCGAGGCTAAAGCAATATGGGTTGACTAGAATTGAAATACTCAAGTCCAAATTTCTTTTAGTTGAGTCGACCAAAAATATGTTTCTTAGTCGAATGAAGAAGAAAATACAAAAAAGGGTGAGACCAAGTCAAATCTTTAGTGACTACCAGCTGAGAGGGAACAATTTTTAATATAACCATCAAGTGAAATTTTTATAAGATGAGTTTAAATAATCACCAACAAAGGAGATATGTGCAGGTCGATTTAGACATTCATGAAAAGGTCATATGTACTGAAGTCAATTTGGCATCCGATGACGAAAGGAAAATATTAGCAAGTTTCCTTCAAAGAACCTTCTATACCAACCACCTCACAAAATTTCTCGGGAAATTTCTCGTGTTTCGACTAATTAGGAATGTCATGAAAAAAACCCATGTCGTAGAATATTAAAATCCATTTCCATCACTCCAGAATATTCATATGAAAATAGTTGTCTAAATTGGTGTATGAAAATCAATTAATAAAAGTTACCATTTGTGTTAATTAAATGAAGGGGTGCAATGTTCCATTCCAAAATGAAACATTGTTTCAAAGTGGAACCCTTTGGAGGGATATATAAGTAAAGGAATGTGAAGGGAAGAATGTGTCTTCGTGGATAGAATGAACTTTCATGTACCGACCTGATAGAATGAACTTTCATTCAATCTATTATATATATGTCATCCAAAGAGGAAGTATTTACTTCTTTGATTTCATGCTCAAAACCCCCTATTCTCATGGGAGATAATACTCTAGTAGCAGTAGCAAGAGAGGGAAAAGTGGAACTCCCTAATGGTAGTTTTGAGAATGTTTTACATCTTCCAAAGCTTTCTATAAATTTTCTCTCAGTTTATCAGATCACTCAAATAGGTAAAAAGGTTGAAATTACATCAGATTCAGTTTCTATACCTGACATGCATGACAATTCAATTATTTCAATTGGTGAGATAGATCACAAATCAAGGTTGTATAAATTCACTAAGTTTGTTGACCATAACTCCTCTTTACTATTTACGCATGTTGATGATAGTAGAAGAGTATGGAATGAAATATTTGGTCATTTAAATTTTAGGTACATGCAACGAATTTCATAGCAAGGAATGGTCAAAGGCTTTCCATACATTAACGTTTCTGAAGGGGTTTGTGAAGGATTCATTCTTGGAAAGTATCCCAAAGAGAATTTTGGAAAGAGGAAGGCAAGTAGAGCCTCCTCTTCCTTGGAGCTTGTTCAAAATGATATCATGGGTCCATTTCCACTTCTGTCCATTAGCAAAGCAAGGTATGTCCTCACATTTATTGATGATTACTCACACTATACTTGGGTTTATTTTCTCAAAAAAATGTCTGAAGTTTTTGAGCATCTAAAACACTTCAAATATCTAGTAGAGACATGACCTGGGAAGAAGATCAAGATCCTCCATACATACAATGGAGGGAAGTATATCAATAGAGATGTACAAAATATTTTTTGTGGGGATGGTATCCAGTTGTAGCATACAGTTCCATATGTTAGCACACTGTAAATTTCCTATACGTTGAAAACAGAAGAAATCTACAAAAGGTAACGTTATCCAACCACTTTTGAAGCTGGGATATAGCCCTTCCAACTTCAGAGAGGGATCTCTCTATATGATTTAGCTATGTTTCCAATTTTAAATATTAGTCGAGGTAAAGAAATGGGTCGGTTTTGTTGTCAAAGTGTTTTTTTTTTTTGAATTGGTTGAGACAGCCAACACATCCATTGGGCTATGGGGTCTATGTTTTGATAAAATATGAAATCCGAACCAGAAACGCAAAGGAAAACTTTCACAGGGCGAGATAATATAATCACTGGATTCTTTAATAGCATAAATGATGAATAGTAGAAAAGATGAGAAAGATAATTTCGACAAAGAAGCAGTTAAGAATTTCTTTATTGAAAACACCAGAAGATAAAACACTAAAATCTTTCGAGTCAGAAACAGGGTATACGAGATAAATCCTGCAACATTCGTTACTCTTAAAGATTAGATTTAGAAAACATTATGATAACAGAGCAAGAATAACATTCAACTTAGAGAGAAAAACATCACCAGTGAATACACGCAAGAATCCTGTAAAAGTGCCTCGTTTTATTAATGGAAGATCTCTTCAAAAATATTACAGTCTGATAGCATTAGGGTGTGAAGATCAACAACCCTCAATACTTTCAAAGATAAAGTATTTATAACTCAAATTACAAACGATCCTGTCATTAATGATCAGGACGTGCTAAATCTATTTTTAGCCTAACTAATTTAACAAATTTCCTAAATCTAGGAACTGCTTGATGATGTGGTGTAATTGCATGTTGATTTCTGGGTGGGTCATTGATAAACCCTCTGCACGACCTCATCTGACTGGACAAATGACTGGACAGGGACAGCTCATCTACTACTCGATCAGATCACAGAGTTCCTCCCATCGGAGATGACTGGGCATGTTGACTTTGAGAAGCCTTCGATACACTTCGTCCATTTTTGTGTACTTGGCGAAGGTAGGCTTGGTGAGGAAGATGTATCGATTCTCATGCTGGATACTAATGTCCCACTGAAGAGCATCTATAAAATCCTTGCCAGTGATGATCCCTTGAATGCCTGTGAACTTTGAACTTTCCTTAGCCACACCGTCCAATCTCTTCTTGTAGTCTGGGAGTGTCATCAATTTATCGTTGATTACCTTCAGACCAGACAGACCTTTCTTCTGTAGAGCCTCAATCTTACTGAAGAATCTCTGTACCCCTAGGTCCATGGCATGAACCTTTTCTTCCAGTTGAAGCATTAATCCTCTCTTGGTCAAAACTCTTTTGACCTCAAGGATGGTCTCTGTTCTGTCTTCAATTTTTATCTTTTCCAGCTCTTCCCTGGTATTAGAATTGAGGAACTTGATGATCTCGTTCGCCTGTGTTGGCATCTCTCCCAATTCTAATCTGATATTCTCAATGTCCTATTTTCTCCTATGGACCAATTCATTCTACTCGAACATGATCTGGATCATGGGCCATATCTCGTTCATGGACTTAGTGATGTCTGTCCATACACTCTCTTTAACCTTAGCCAAAGTCTTTCATGCCACTGTCTGCTTCTAGAGCTACTGTAGCTCCTGCTTGAGCTGCTCTGTCACCTGCTTTTCCTTGGAGAGGCTGGTCTGGAAGGAAGATTTGAGTTCCTAAAGGTTCTCAATCTCCTTTTTTAGCCTGTTGATCTCTGTTTCCTATAGGTTCATCTTTTCCATGGACTTAGCCAGGTCGGTTGTCTTCTCCTGGGATGTCAATGGAGTCGCAGATGGGACTTCTGTCACTGATGCTATGCTCACTCCTGGAATTGGAATAGCACTCAATGGAATGACTTCCATTGACTTCAGTTGCTCCTTCTCTTTTAATAGCTTCTCCATCTCAGCTTCCATTTCTTTAAGATGTGCATTCTGCTCCATGAGCAGCTTGAGCATTTTATCTTTCTCTCCTTCTTTCTCTGCTATCTCCTTCGCCTGCGAATCCTCTGTGGGCGGGAGATTTAGTTGTTTCCTCAAGGAGGCTATGTCAGCATTCTTCTTCTTTATCATTTCTTCAGCTGCTTTGATGTTTGAAGGATCGTAACCGATCTTGAGGGCCAGCTCCTCCAAAGTCTTGATTATGTTGTCCTTGGAAAAGGACGATATCTTCTCTAGCTTCAATTGTGTTTGAACATTGTTCAAGGACACCTGCAGTTTGGACGCAGAGGTGGAAGCATGCGCCAGTGTGTAAAAAAACATTTTCCCTATCTACTTGTGCAGATCCATCTGATCGACCGGATGCATGTCCTTCGTTTGGAATTAGAAGGTGGCCCTTTTATAGTCAGTGATCACCTTGGGATCTGGTACCTATGCCTGGAGGAATTCCATATGCATTATGCCCTTCTCGGTGTCGAATGAAGATAGAAACCTATGTTGCGCAGTCGACGTATGCTTCCAGAACTGGGCACAAGTACTGTTGGTCAGGGTCTGGTTCCTTTTCTTGATCAACTCATATTTTTCGAAAATGATCAACTTGGGTCCTACCTTGCTTGGCTGAGTGTTCAATGGGAAGTCTGTGGATTTCTTCAGCAATGATGGGGTAATTACCTTATGGAGGCTCGAACCGAAGGGTGGAATACCAACTTTGGTCACTGTAGTAGACCGAGCTTCTTTTTCCCTGGTTGGGCCAGGGAATGACGAAGTCTTAGGCCTCTTGGTATGCAGCTGGAATTCTTCAGACGATACCTCAGTGACAGGTGGAGATAAGTCTTGGCTAGGCCTCTTCTTTTTCGGGACCCGTGGCATGGTCATTTGTGACACCCAGGCTGTGTGATTTGCAAACTTCTCAACTTCAGGCCTGGACTCATGAACATATGGGATGTTTTTGTTCTTCACCCTCATCTCTGAGATGATCCCACATGGATCATAATGCCATGGGAAGCTCATGGAGAACTTTGTTTCCCTTAACGGAGGAGTAAATGGTGTAAGAACTCTCTGGTGTGATAAGTGGTAAATGGTGAGAAAAGGGAGAATGAGGGTAGTTTTGAGTAAACGGGTGTCCGTTGGGTGCGGGAGACAAGTCAGCTGGATAATGGATAGGTTATCCAGTAATAAATGGCCAATGGATCATTGGGAATGTAAGATGGCAGGTGACGGTGACTAAGGGAATATGGATAGGTGACGTGGTGGCTATAAATTGGAGGTAAAGGTCATAGTGAGGGGGCTTTCCATGAACAAATGGGGGGGAAGAACTGACAGCAGTTATGGGATGTGACCATTTCGGGAAGGTGGATGGTGACATCCAGAGATGATGATGGTGGGTCAGATAGCAGGAGATGATGGGACTAAGGGCCATTAGATCGTTGCCACATATAAAGAGGGCCCGTTGGAGGAAAGATACCATTCCGGACCCCCCCCCTCAGTTAAAAGGAGATCAGTCGGGGGGGGGGGGTCCGAAAAACATTTTGAGCCATTGTTCTGAGCTCTTGTTTCCTGGCCGCAGATCTTTGCACGCCTTTTATCACACATTCCAAACCCCCCCTCCATTAAAGGCAGAACGGACGAGGGGTTCCGGAATCCAATGTTGACCATAGATCTGCGCACTCGATCCTGGGCTCCCCAGAT
>ML785002.1:715477-727803 GCA_009831015.1 Picea engelmannii
GGGGGGGGGGGGTCCAGAATGATCTGTCCACCGTAGATCTAGGCGCGATCATCTGGACCATTGATACATGATCGAAGCATAAGTGAGGGCGCAGAAAAAACATGCATTGGGGAAAAAAATTAGGATAAATGCATTTTATGGGTTTTTCCAAGTAGACACCACCATGGGGCTTGACCAAACGATCTTTTTAAGCATCTGAAAACATGGTGCAACATTTACATCAAGCTGGTTTTTTAAAATGAAGCAACAAAGAAACTAGCCTATATTCTAACCTAGCTTCCTATGACAATTAACTCAGATTAGACTGTTGGGTTAAGAAATTACTCTACCCTGGGGCTATCTGACCAGGATTAGACAGTTTGGCCAGATTTATTCACTAATCTAACCTAGACAATTTGGCTAAGATTAAATTGTTTAGCCAAACTCATTCACTACCCTATCAACATCAATTTAAAAAGAACTTGGCCATGCTTGAAAGGTATGGACCAAGTTACTATTATTGCATGGGGCTTTTATTGAAATTCTTTTATGCCCTTTTTTTTCTTTCTTTCTTTTTTCTTTTCTTTTCTTTCTTTTTCCTTTTTTCTTTTCTTTTCTTTTCTTTTTCTTTTTCTTTTTTTTCTTTTCAAATTATTTGCAGAATGAAAAATCATTTGTCAACAAAAACACTAGAGACAGGTAATATCCCAGTCACTAGTTGATCCTATAACTTATAGGGTGATAACAGCGGCTCCACCTGGGGATGGTACTTGCCCTGTGAAGTGCCAAGAATCCTGGTTCCTGCCATTATGAAAACTTCTTCCTAGTAGCCTTCGTTGATTGATTGGCTTTATTCTCAAAAATTGGAAGAATAGTGGTCAGCAGCTTAGGGCCTTCTCTTCGGGCTTCAATCAACTAACTAATGTTCTTCACTCAGAAAATGCAGGCGAAAAATAAAAATAAAAATGGTATGTACAATGGAGAGTGAAAAATTGAGTCTCTACTGAGGTCGCACATAATGTTTCAACATTCTTCCATTTGCAGGTCCTCCTGGAAGATCTGTCCCATCAACGTTATTTAGCAAGAAAGCGTTGTTCCCCTTGAATGCTTGGATCATGTATGGTCCACTCCACGGACTGTCAAATTTTCCATGCTTTCCCTTGTCTTCATTTCTGGCGTCTCATCTTAGCACCAAATCTCCTAGATCAAAATCATCTTCCTTGGTTCTTTTGTCAAAAATCTTCTTGATGCTTTCTTGGATTACCTGAGTCTTATTGAAAACTTCTTCCCTAGCCTGTTGTAAATGGATCATCTAGTTGATCCTTCTCTGTGAGTCATTTGGCTCAGCTTGTACATCTTGAAGAAACTTCATGACAGGGACTCCTAAGGAAGTGGGGAAAACTGCCTCTGTGCCATAGACCAGCTGGTATGGTGACATACCGATTGACCTTTTAGTGGTCAGTCTGTCAGCCCATAATGCGAACACCAACTTGTTATGCCACGATTTCTTGTTTTCCTGCAACGTTTTCTTGATGATATTTACCAAGGTTTTGTTTGAAGATTCCTCCAGCCCATTCCCCTAAGGGTAGTAAGTTGTGGAATGCCCCAAACCAATGTGATACTGGTTACAGAAATCTATGAGCTTCTTCAACCGAAAAGAAGCTACATTATTATTTATAATCTTTCTAGGACATCCAAAGTGAGACAAGATATTATTTTCAAGGAATTTGATAATAACAGAGTCAGTGGCTTGCCTGCTTGGTACTGCTTCGATCCATTTGGTAAAATAATCGGTGGCAGTGAGAATCCACATGTGCTAGCCTGAAGAAGGGGGTTGTATTTATCCAATGAAGTCTAGTCCCCATTGCTATAAAGGGGCTTCAACTGAGATCGGTTTCAGGGGGAGAGGAAGGAGTTTCCTTTTTCCTTCAAACAACTGACATTGATGACATGCAGTCACTTTATGATGTACATTGGCGAATAGGGTGGGCCAATAGAATCCTGCTCTGAGTATTTTGTTCAGGGATGATTTTAAGGATGGAAATTTATTTTAAAATGTAGAAACCTTGGCGAATATTACTAATCCTTCATATGTCAACTATAAATGTTTGGCGATATTTTTTTTTAAATATTCAAATTTCTAAGTATTTTATATAATTTTTATAAAATTTTGGCGATTTTTAAGGTAAAATAATTTTATCCTATAGAATTTGGGCAAATCATTTTTAAAATAACGAATCTCGTTTTTGGAAAAACCATGGAATGTTAGCCCATGAGCGAAATTTATCCCCTAAAATCATCCTTGATTTTGTTGGCTGTGACCTTCCAGTTTAGATGGCCTCCACATTCTCCTGCATGAAATTCTTGTAATACTTTGTCATCTTCATCTTTCAACAAACAATTTAACAGAATACCTCCAAGATCTTTCCAATACAAATTGCCTTCTAGAATACAGAATTTTAAGGCTTTCAACTTTAAAAATCTAGCTTTAGTTTTAGTCAAACCAGGGGGAGCTTGTAAATTTTTCAAAATGAATATAAGGTCTGCGTACCATGGAGAGTTGAGAAATACCTCTCTCACGCTTGGAGTCGCCATCTCGCCCTGTTCATCAACTGCAGCTAAAAAATTAATGTCAAGAGCATGGAAATTAGATTCAGCCATTAATTTAGTAAGGCCTTGACCTTTAATTAGTTCTGTAGGCTTAATCTCTATGTCGTATTCTAAAATGACAGCAATCCATTTTCCTCTTCTTCCATTCGGATTGTTCTGGTTCAAAATGTCTTTTACTACCACATTCAGAACATATGCAATGGTATGCGAATGGAGAATGTAGACCCTAAAATCTTTTATAGCTTTCACCAAGGAAAAAGCTTGTTTCTCCATTATCTTGTAATTCAGAGCAGCGTCTCTTAACTCTTTTCTAAAGAAAGCTATGGGTTGTTCATACCCTTTGTTTCTCTTTTGTAGTAATACCACTGCTATAGTATGTTCGGAAGCGAAAGAAAAAAGATAGAAATCCTTGGTAAAATCAGGACTGATCAAAACAGGGGCTTCTGTGAGTGCTCGTTTGACTTGTTCGAAAGACTGTCTGGACTCAGAGTCCCATTTTATTTTCACATCCTTTTTTAGCATATTTGTAATGTTTCTAAGGAGCTTGGCCAGATTGGGAATGAATCTTCGTAGAAAGTTTATTCTCCCGATAAAAGACTGTAATTCGTTAAGGTTTCTTGGGTGTTCTAATTTTTGTATGGCCTCGATTCTACTGGGGTCTATTTTGATTCCATCCTTGGAGATAATGTGTCCTAGGAATTTTCCTTCCTCTAGCCTGAAGAGGCTTTTATTAGGATTTAAAGAAATCCCAAACCTTCTACATTTCTCGAAGACTCGTCTGAGGTGTCGCAGGTGTTCGTCATCAGATCGGGAAAACACAGTTACATCATCCAAATAAACGATAATAAACTTACCCGATTCTTCCACAAAGGCGATATCCATCGCTCTCTGGAAAGTGGCTCCAGCGTTCATCAAACCAAAAGGCATTTTCACATACATGAAAGTGCCCCATGGTGTGGTGAAAGCGGTTTTGTCTTGGTCATCTGGGTGGACGAGGACCTGATTGTAACCCGAGAAACCGTCCAGTAAAGATATTCGACTGGATCCAACTACCCTTTGAAGGATGTGGTCCATTTTTGGCAAGGGGTAATTATCCTTCAGGGAGACCTTATTCAGATTCCATAAATCTATGCAAAGTCTGATTTCCCCAGATTTCCTACGTGTAGGGACCAAATTTGAGACCCATTTGGAAAAACACAACGGGACTATGATTTTGGCATCATACATTTTTTTAATCTCCTTTTCTATCAGAGGGAGTAACTTGGGATTTATTCTCCTAAGTTTCTGTCTGAATGGTTTTTGGTCTTCTTTTATTGGAATCCGGTGTTGTATGATGCTGGTATCGTAAGCTTTCAAATCTTCATAACCCCAGGCGAAAACATCCGAATATTCTTTGAACAACTCAATGTCTTTGAGTTTCTTCTCTGGGGGTAATGATTTAGACAATTTGACTCTCCTGTGTTTCTCTTCAGTCCCTATATTACAATCTTCTACCTCTTGTCCATTGGCTTCAATTTTCATTTTTTTGGCTACGTCGTTAAAATCAAACAAGTCCTCTAAAGGAACTAGACCCCTAGGCAAAAAATTACTTTTCAAATGTAAAACATCGGCCTCCATCTCATCATCGCCTAATTCTCCTGAATCTATGCTATTTACACTATCAATTTCAAAATCTGATTTATTTACATTTTCATCTTCGTTCCCTAAATCTATATTTGTACATTCAAAATCGTTTTTACACTGCAGAAAGTCTTCTATTTGATCATCATTACCAAACACTTGCCAATACCTGATATTATCGGGAATGGTTGGTCTGCATTTTACCTCCACCATGTACGGGTGAGTCAAGCAGAAAGGAATCTTACATGTGGATGCTGACATAGCCAATCCGTCCGCCAAAATGTTTTGTCCCCTCGGCATTACCTGCAAGTCAACTTCAGTGAAACATCTAAGGGAATCAAGAACAACATTCCTATAATCTCTAAGACGTGGGTGTTTCGCAGCGTACTCACCTTTGATTTGCTTGATTATCAACTCATAATCACCTCTTACCATAATCTGTTTAGCACCAACTCTTTTCAAAATATTTAGACCGAGCATCAAGGCTTCATACTCAGCAATATTGTTAGTGCATTGGAAATTTAACTTGTAAGAATGATTTTCTGAATACCTGTTTCTGTGATTATGCAGCCAAACTCCTACTTCGGCTCCTTCTTTTCTTACTACTCCATCAAAATCCATGCTCCAGAAATCTGTCGGTAATTCTTCAGTTATCATGTTTTTCATTCTTGCTACCTCAATGATCTCTTGGCCTTCGTCCGGACTAGATGTATCTTCTCCCAGCTGAGTGTTTTTCTCTCCCGTGTCACCATCGTTGTACAAGATAAAAGAATCCAAGTCAGAATGTGCGTAGTAAAGAGGATAGTTGTGCGGTTTTTCCTGGCTACTGACCATGTACTTCATCAATGTTTCTCTGTATAGCCTTCTTTGTTGCCCGAAAACTGGGATAGTGGCATAAGACATATCTAGCTGTAGGGTACCTCTCAACTTAGCCCCCCAAGACTGGGATAGCAAAATTCCATACTTCAGAGGGATGTCTACAACTACCATGTCCATGACCATGCTCTTTGTAGGAATCTGAACCAAGGTGATACATAGGTCCTTGATCAAACCAATACATCTAACTTTACTGGAGTCAAATGAGTGTAAATCCTTGTAAGGTCTGGTGACCTCTAGTCCCAGTTTCTCCATCACTACTTTAGGCATCAAATTGTGGGAAGCACCTGAATCTAGTATAGAGTTATGCAAGATCAGGTCATGTATGTTTAAACTAATGTAAAAAGGAGCGACATCACCATTATCATCTCATCCATCTACTTCAGGTCCGAATAGAAGTTCAGGTTGATCATCTGTAAGGTTTACGATATCTGAATGATTTGTTGATCCAATGGTTAAGGCCTTCGTGCCTATGGCAGGTTCAATGGTCAGTGCTTTAATCATCTGTGAGCGATAAACGTCTTTGTTCATCAACTGAGAAAGTGGGATGGGAATTTTTACTTTGGCCAATTCCCCCTCAAGGCTGAAAGGTGTAGGAGCTCTGCCTTGGCTCATCAATTCTAGTTTGTCCACCAAACTCTTATGGCCAGAAGTACTTGGTGGATTAATAGGTGAAACCTCCGCCTGTGACGATTTTTTGAGAATAGTAAGGGTTTTCTTCGCAGGAACTTTGGCAGTATTCTTCTCAGGAATATTCTCGGAAGATGGCTCAGAGGCCTTCTAGTTTTCGGCTACCTTCTTCGTTTCAATCGTCTTTTTTGGGGAACTCCCTTCTGTCTTTTTACTCCGCAGATTATACTGCCAGTGTACTTCCAAAATGGCATTTTTGAATTCCTGTTGTTCTACATCTTCGTCTTCTTCACTTACTTTTGTTTGATTGAGAAGAAAAAGTTCTTGCTCTTCTTGGGTAAGGAAAATAGCTTCGTTATCGTGAATGCCCATGAGATTTATGTGAGTATCCTTTAGTTCCTCAATCACTTCCTCCCCTTCATCAGCATAATTTTTTTGTAAGGGAGGTATGATCTGCTGATTTGGACCTCTCTGCTCTCTTTGATCCCTAGGATCTCTCTGTCTGACTTGAGGAGGGTTTCTCTTGAAGTTAGGATTCCGAACCTGAGGAGTTGGTGGGTTTTCTCTTGGAGGATTTCTATTCGACACAGTAAGTCTTTCCATCATTCTTTCCATTTCTCTGGCCAAAGAATCCAATTTGGAATCTGAGGTTGACGTGGAAGGTTCTTCTTTAATTGTGACTCTCCTCTCTGACCTATGACGTGCCCTTTTTGCCAACAAATTGGCCTCCACACTTATTGCACTTCTCTGAATGTCTTCCAGGGTGGTAGAATTTCTTTCCCTTAGTTGGTATGACATATCAGTGTCAAAACCATCAGGGAATTTTATCAATTCCAAACCCTCTGGAGTTTTTATTTCAGATGGGATTGCATTGTATAGGTTATTGAAATGAGTGCAGTAATCTTGCACTGTCTCACCTTGATTTCTTCTGATATTTTCGTATTCTGACAAAATTTGGAGAGGGTTTTTCTTTACCTCCCATCTGTCTAGAAAACTCCTTTGGAATGCGGTAAGGTCAAGGACTGAGGCGGCACACAACCCTTTGTACCATTTTTTAACGTCACCTGCCAAACTTTGGACAAACAATCTCATTTGAACATCAGCCTCATCTACTTCATGCAGATCATAATAATCATTCATTTCATCTACGTGTTGTTGTGCACTCAAAGTTCCTGTCGCATCGAACTGTGGAAGTCTCGTTTGATAGTCTTGGGGCATGGAATGAAGAGGCACAACCAACACCAAGGGAGCATATCGAGCTGCCATGATGTGTGGAGGAGGTGGGATAACAGATTGGATGATCGGTGAGGTAGTGAATGAAGATGAGGATGAGGAGGGACTGGATACCGCTGAGGGAGTGGTTTGTAGTTTAGCAGTGGGAGACAAAACTTCAGGGGTTTGGAGTTGTAAAACGGTTGGGTCGAAAATAATTCTAGTCACAAAACTATCGGACCGTGTTCTAACCAAGCTCTATTGGGAAAAGGTGTCAAAGTCAGGGTTTTGAAAGATAATGGGTTCCCCTGAAAAAGAAAAGGACTTATGCAAGGGAGTATGACTCACTGAGCCTTCATCTATGGTCTTTTTCCTAAGAAACTTTTCTAGGTTATCTGTCACTATCGCAGGTTTTGGGTCTGGATGAGATCGAGTATAAACTTTCTTGGGAGCCAGATTTCTTTTTGATTTTTTTTTTTTATATATATATAATTTTTAGTTTTATGAGTCCGAAAATAATATGTACAAATTTTAATCAACCTCTAAACATTACTTTCTTCTCAAATTTGCAATCTTTCAGGAACAGACTTTCCTTTTAGGGAAAAGAAAACGTGAAATTATAAATTTTTAGTTATTTCCCCAGTGGAGTCGCCACTATGTTAGTACTCTGTAAATTTCCTAGAGGTTGACAACAGAAGAAATCTACAAAAGGTAACTTTATCCAACCACTTTTGAAGCTGGGATCTATCCCTTCCAACTTCAGAGAGGGATCTCTCTATATGATTTAGCTATGTTTCCAATTTTAAATATTAGGCTAGGTAAAGAAATGGGTCAGTTTTGTTGTCAAAGTGTTTTTTTTTTCGAATTGGTTGAGACAGTCAACACATCCATTGGGCTATGGGGTCTGTGTTTTGATAAAATATGAAATCCAAACCAGAAACGCAAAGGAAAACTTTCACAGGGAGAGATAATATAATCACTGGATTCTTTAATAGCATAAATGATGAATAGTAGAAAAGATGAGAAAGATAACTTCGACAAAGAAGCAGTTAAGAATTTCTTTATTGAAAACACCAGAAGATAAAACACTAAAATCTTTCGAGTCAAAAACAGGGTATACGAGATAAATCCTGCAACATTCGTTACTCTTAAAGATTAGATTTAGAAAACAGTATGATAACAGAGTGAGAATAACATTCAACTTAGAGAGAAAAACATCACCAGTGAATACACGCAAGAATCCTGTAAAAGTGCATCCTTTTATTAATGGAAGATCTCTTCAAAAAGATTACAGTCTGATAGCGTCAGGGTGTGAAGATCAACAACCATCAATAATTCGAAAGATAAAGTATTTATAACTCAAATTACAAATGATCATGTCATTAATGATCAGGACATGCTAAATCTATTTTTAGCCTAACTAATTTAACAAATTTCCTAAATCTAGGAACTGCTTGATGATGTGGTGTAACTGCATGTTGATTTCTGGGTGGGCCATTGATGAAGCCTCTGCACAACCTCATCTGACTGGACAAATGAATGGATAGGGACAGCTCATCTGCTACTCGATCATATTACAGAGATCCTCCCATCAGAGATGACTAGGCACGTTGACTTTGAGCAGCCTTCGATACACTTCATCCATTTCTGTGTACTTGGCGAAGGTAGGATTGGTGAGGAAGATGTATCGAATCTCATGTTGGATACTGATGTCCCATTGAAGAGCGTCTAGAAACGCCTTGCCAATGATGCTCCCTTGAATGCCTGCGAACTTTGAACTGTCCTTAGCCACACCGGCCAATATCTTCTTGTAGTCTGGGAGTGTCATCAATTTATCATTGATTACCTTCAGACCAGGCAGACCTTTCTTCTGTAGAGCCTCAATCTTACTGAAGAATCTATGTACCCCTAGGTCCATGGCCTGAACCTTTTCTTCCAGCTGAAGAATTAATCCTCTCTTAGTCAAAACTCTTTTGACCTCAAGGATGTTCTATGTTCTATCTTCAATTTTTAGCTCTTCCAGCTCTTCCCTGGTCTTAGAATTGAGGAACTTGATGATCTCGTTTGCATGTGTTGGCATCTCTCCCAATTATGATCTGATCTTCTCAATGGCCTGTTTTCTCCTCTAGACCAATTCATTCTGCTCGAACATGATCTAGATCATGGGCCATATATCGTTCATGGACTTAGTGATGTCTGTCCATACACTCTCTTTAACCTCAGCCAAAGTCTTTCCTGCCACTGTTTGCTTCCGGAGCTGCTGTAGCTCCTGCTTGAGCTGCTCTGTCACCTGCTTTTCCTTGGAGAGGCTGGTCTGGAAGGAATATTTGAGTTCTTGAAGGTTCTCAATCTCCTTTTTTAGCCTACGGATCTTTGTTTCCTGCAGGTTCATCTTTTCCATGGACTTAGCCAGGTCGGCTGTCTTCTCCTGGGATGTCAATGGAGTCACGGATGGGACTTCTGTCACTGATGTTGTGATCACTCCTGAAATTGGAATAGCACTCAATGGAATGACTTCCATTGGCTTCAATTGCTCCTTCTATTTTAATAGCTTCTCCATCTCAGCTTCCATTTCTTTAAGCTGTGCATTCTGCTCCATGAGCAGCTTGAGCATTTCATCTTTCTCTCCTTCTTTCTCTGCTATCTCCTTCGCCTATGAATCCTCTGTGGGAGTGAGATTTAGTTGTTTCCTCAAGGAGGCTATGTCAGCATTATTATTCTTTATCATTTCTTCAGCTGCTTTGATGTTTGAAGGATCGTAACCGATCTTGAGGACCAGCTCCTCCAAAGTCTTGATTCTGTTGTCCTTGGTAGAGGACGATATCTTCTCTAGCTTCAATTGTGTTTGAACATTGTTCAGGGACACCTGCAGTTTGGACGCAGAGGTGGAAGCATGCGCCAACGTGTAAAAAACCATTTCCCCTGTCTTCTTGTGCAGATCCATCTGATCGGCCAGATGCACGTCCTTCGTCTGGAATTCGAAGGTGGCCCTTTTATAGTCAGTGATCACCTTGGGATCTGGTACCTGCACTTGGAGGAATGCCATATGCATTATTCCCTTCTCGATGTCGAATGAATATAGCAACCTATGTTGCACAGTCGATGTATGCTTCCAGAACTGGGCACAAGTACTGTTCGTCAGGGTCCGGTTCCTTTTCTTGATCAGCTCATATTTTTCGAAAATGCTCAACTTGGGTCCTACCTTGCCTGGTTGAGTGTTCAATGGGGAGTTTGTGGATTTCTTCGGCAATGCTGGGGTAATGACCTTATGGAGGCTGGAACCGAAGGGTGGATCACCAACTTTGGTCACTGTAGTAGACGGGGCCTCTTTATCCCCGGTCAGGCCAAGGACTGACGAAGTCTTAGGCCTCTTGGTATGCAGCTGGAATTCTTCAGACGATACCTCAGTGACAGGTGGAGATAATTCTTGCCTAGGCCTCTTCTTTTTCGGGACCTGTGGCGTGGTCGTTTTTGAAAGAGTGGCCGGGGGATCCTGCTATTCTACTTCGATCAATGTGTTAGGCTCTCAGGCTGTCTGATTTGCGAACTTCTCAACTTCAGGCCTAGATTCATGAACATATGGGATGTTTTTGTTCTTCACCCTCATCTCTAAGATGATCCCACATGGATCATAATGCCATGGGAATCTCATGGAGAACTTCATTTCCCTTAGCATCCTATTTGCTTCTTCCCCAGTGCCCCGATTGTTGCATATGAAGGAGCCAATCTTCCCCTTGATCCTAAGCTGCTGCTTTTTCTTCAATGACACAAAATGGATATCATCAGAATTTATTATCTGCCTTATATATTCTAGAGAAAAAACTCTGACAGGAAGATACTTGGGCAGCTTATATGGTGCCAACTCGCACCCGTATACTCTGATCTCGGTGTAATATTGATACAAGTACCAATCCCCATTCTTTGTGTTGTCCGAGAGATGCAGGATCCTCTGAACTTCATCGTTTATCCGAGGCTTGGGCATGCCGCCTAGCATACTTACCATAGGGTGGTAGAATTGGTCGATGATCTTATTGAAACTGAAATCAGTGGAGTTTTGCTTGAGCAAGGAGGTCCATGCTGTGACTGCCCGAGGTCTACCATCTCCATCCATCTTCTACATGGAAAAGCCAAATTTATCCGCCTGGAAGAAGACAAACAAGTGTGCTAGTATCGATGAGTATCTGAACATGCCTTCCGTGCCAAAATTCATGAACTGTTCATGAATATTGTCTGCCAAGAATGTGTTGAAATCAAACTGGGTGGTGGGCTTTTCATCGGTAGAGAAGATGGATAGAAAACCCAGAATGGGTTCATCTACCCACTGATCAGAATAATATCCTAACAAAGCACAAAGGGATGAGATGACCTGGTTTCCTTTAATCGAGAACATGGAAGACGAATAAGGAGGATTTGTGGAGGGAAATTGAGCGGATGGGGAAAGGAAAAGCTCAAATATTTGAGCTCTTTGGGGGAAGGTCATTTTCTGGTATAATTCTGTGAGAATTTCCAGGTTGAAGGGAGATACAGAGTCGGCTCGGGGGATTTGCATCATATGGTCTATGGATTCGGGTGTGATGAGGAAAATAATCTCTCTAGATGAGGAGACGATGGCTATTTTCTCAGGAATATAGTGGGCTTGACACTTGAGAGTGAACTCGAGAAAATGGTGGATCTAAGGGAAGAGGTAGAGGGGTAAATTGGACTCCCAGAGTCCAATTTCATCACTCTGGTCTAGGAAAACTTCCCTGAGCCACGACTGAAGGTCTAAGAAATCAAAATCGCATTTTGTATCTGTGATTAATCGATATTTGTCGACCAGTGGGATCCTGTCCAGGTCGATAGGAGGCGGGAGAAACAGATTCTCCTCTCCTTCTGCTTGTTTGGACTTTGGCGCCATTTCTGCAACAATACCTGCAATAAAACACAACGTTAGTGGGGACGACTGACTGTGGATGAGGGAAACTGATTGTAATGGAGGAGTAAATGGTGTAAAAACTCTTTGGTGCGATAAGTGGTAAATGGTGAGAAAAGGGAGAATGAGGGTAGTTTTGAGTAAATGGGTGTCCGTTGGGTGCGGGAGAGAGGTCAGCTGGATAACAGATAGGTTATCCAATAATAAATGGCCAACGGATCATTGGGGATGTGAGATGGCAGGTGACAGTGACTAAGGTAATACGGATAGGTGACGTGGCGACTATCGATTGGAGGTAAAGGTCATAGTGAGGGGGCTTCCCGGGAACGAATGGGGGGGAAGAAATGACAGCCGTTATGGGATGTGACCATTTCGGGAAGGTGGATGGTGACATCCAGAGATGACGATGGTAGGTCAGATAGCAAGAGATGATGGGACTCGGGGCCATTAGATCGTTTCCACATATAAAGAGGTCTTGTCGGAGGAA
>ML785002.1:731269-759255 GCA_009831015.1 Picea engelmannii
TAGTGGAGGTCATTCAATGTAAGGTGGACTAGTTCCACTATATTATTAAATAAGGCCCACTATGGTAGTTATATATAATAAATGGGTAATTAGACATAATAAATGTAAGAGGACTTCTTAGAAGGTTCTACTTCTAGAAGATTCCTCCTCTAGAATGTTCTTAGGTGATGGTAGAACTATATTAAGGGATTCAAGCAATGTAATGAGAGATGAAGAGAATTAGTGTATTTGGAGCGGTAGCTCAATAGGAGGATGCCCCCTCGAAGAGGCAAGTGAGCAGGAGAGGATCCCTTCCATAATAGGATCCATTGTATGGCGTTGCCCTACCTCAAGGGTTTTGATATAATAAAGTTGTGTTTTTCTATATGGTTTCATATATCTTGTGTGGTGATTGCATTCATATATCTTTCGATCTATTGTGATATTTTGTATTCAGTAAATTGGTTATTAACAAGTGGTATCAGAGCACTTTCCTTGGCAGACATTGTGGGCAAATATTTTTTATTTTTGCATTTTTTTTCGGAGAAGAAAAAAGTGGGCCGCAACATTTCAGAAATTTTCAGTATATTTATGTGAAAAATTTGTATAAATAGGTTGTATATCTGATTTCCTCTCAGAAAAACACCCAACTTGAAAAAACAATTCGTCTGAAACGGAGTCCGGAAGGTCAAGATATTGAAATTTTAAAATCTGTAATTTTTCAAGGTTTTTTCCGCAGACGGCGGCGTGATTTGTTTTTATTTTTGTAGCAGATGGAGGCTGAATTTTTTCAAACAAATTACAGATCTGAGTTCCTCAAAATTTCACCCAATTTCAAAAAAAAAATCAACCAAGATGGAGTCCGGGAAGTGAAGTTATGAGCATTTTAACTTCAACTATTTTTGAGGGTTTTTTCAGAAAAAATCGCGATTTTCTGTTGTAACTTATTGTTCTATTTTTTATTTTATTTTCGTGACGGCTGTGGGACCAATGGGTTCATAGGGTTCTCAAATGGCTATTTCTTCTCAAAACCTCAAAGAAATTCTTGTAGCATTCAAATCTCAATTGTATGACACATTGTGTGACACATTGCATGACAAATTTCATGACCTTACAGATGGCCTCAATAATAGTCTTCATAGTTCATTGGATAGCATGTATGAGAGATTTCTTATGGAAGACATCATCAGGGATGAATATAATCAAGAAATATATGCTTGGTATGATTTTGAGGATGATTGTGATGATTGGTATATGGGTAGTTTTCATTTATGGGATGACAACCACTTCCATATTTTATTTGATGACTCTACTCCACCTTCTATAGAGAACATCAATGTCCCACATTAGGAGCTAGTTACCAGCGTTCAGTCTGCATATTCTACAGTGGTACTATTCCTTCCAGATTCTTCTACGACCCTTTTCCATTATGTGGATGGATCTTTTTATTTGAATCCACATGATAGGTGTCAGTCTTTGGAGCATCATTTGGAGTTGGTTATTGGGTTCCAAAATCTTCCACAGGGAGTTCACATGAGCACTTGGACATGGGACCCGGGCTTACAATGGTGGTTGGACTACTTTAGCATGGTGGATTTCCTTTCTACATGGGACCTTGGTTCTTCAGTATTCTTCAGCATTATGGTCCACAATTATCCATGGGACCCTGGTATATGGTTGTACATCAAGCATTGAGGACAACACTTTCATAAGGGGGATGGAATGTAAGGTAGATAGAGAGGTAGTGTGGGGGGGAGGGCAGAGGGCCCATAATGATAATAGTGGAGGTCATTCAATGTAAGGTGGACTAGGTCCACTACATTATTAAATAAGACCCACTATGGTAGTTAGATATAATAAATGGCTAGTTAGATATAATAAATGTAAGAGGACTTCTTAGAAGGTTCTATTTCTAGAAGATTCCTCCTCTAGAATGTTCTTAGGTGATGGTAGCACTATATAAAGGGGTTCAAGCAATGTAATGAGACATGAAGAGAAATATTGCATTTGGAGCTGAATCTCATTAGGAGGAAGCCCCCTCAAAGAGGCAAGTGAACAGGAGAGGATCCCTTCCATAATAGGATCCATTGTATGGTGTTGCCCTACCCTAAGGGTTTGATAGTAATAAAGAAAATTTTACATATTGTTCTTGTATATATGTTGTGGTGCTTTTGTATTCAGTCTTTGGTTCTTAACCATATACCCTGGTATATGGTTGTACATCAAGAGTTGAGGACAACGCTTTCATAAGGGGAATGGAATGTAAGGTAGCTAGAGAGGCAGTGGGGGGGGGGCAGAGGGCCCATAGTGATAATAGTGGAGGTCATTCAATGTAAGGTGGACTAGGTCCACTATATTATTAAATAAGGCCCACTATGGTAGTTATATATAATAAATGGGTAATTAGATATAATAAATGTAAGAGGACTTCTTAGAAGGTTCTACTTCTAGAAGATTACTCCTCTAAAATGTTCTTAGGTGATGGTAGCACTTTATAAAGGGGTTCAAGCAATGTAATGAGACATGAAGAGAATTAGTGTATTTGGAGTGGTAGCTCAATAGGAGGATGCCCCCTCGAAGAGGCAAGTGAACAGGAGAGGATCCCTTCCATAATAGGATCCATTGTATGGTGTTGCCCTACCTCAAGGGTTTGGTAATAATAAAGTGTGGTTTCTTCTATATTGTTTTGTGGATCTATTGTGTATTCAGTATTTGTGGTGATTATATTGGTAGATCTATTCAGATTCTTAACATGAACGGTCGGAAGCCTTTTAGAAATACCCCATATCTGTCAAGACCGATGGATCTAGAGAAGGAGTGCAGGCGTTAACACCTCAACCCTTTCAGCCTTTACAAGTATCGATGGATTCCAGGACCATAAATCCAAGGATCTGATGGAGCCCTATTGACCGTCGATCTTAGCCTTTGCACAGGCAAGAGAGTAGCATTTCGTTGACTCGCGACTTGGGGTTGTCAAGGGTAGGACTAAATGAATTCACGATTTGTGAGATTGTGATGTGATCGTGGTCATTGGATCTAGGCCACAGGAGAACCGTGGGATCAAAACTTTCGTGGTTATCACCTATCAGGGGTTCAGAACATGAGATAGTTTCTTTTCGACTGTAGATGTCACAAAGTGCCAAGTGCCAAGGACTCGTGCAAACATGTGGCCCATACGTAACTGGGGACTGTGTGGTTGACAGGTGGAATAACAACAAGCGCCCAGAGGGAGGTGGAAGCGGGTGACCTGTGTTGGACACTTGTCACGTGGGAAAGAGTCAACCCATTGTTGACTTATCATGGCTTGGGGTTTCACAGGATGAAGAAGTTGCACCTTGATCTCTAAGGCCATGAAATGTCGAGAGCCAAGGTCTCATGCGATGGGCGGTGGCGACACAGTTCGTGAGCAGAGTACAGTGGAGGAGACAAGTGGCGTGTGTGTGTCGCTTTGGCAGAGTCCACGTAATGTTGACCTCTCGCATCTCGGGGATTCACAAAGGAGAAGCACGAGGGCTCAACACCTCAACTAGCAAAGTTGCGAGTGGTGCTAGTATTTTTCCTAGCCTACGGTTACATGTAGAAGGCACTAGTGAGGAGGGAGCCATACCCGTATCGTATCTCGAGTATAGGTGTTTGGAGAAAGGGGAGTCAAGAGTCTTGACTCCCAACTTGAAAGTTGCAAAAGGTGCTTGTGCTAAGGCCATGTTGTGGTCATTTGGAGGAGGATAAGGGAAGGGAGGGTATGCGCTAGGCCCCATAGAAGTCTTGGGGATCATGTCCCTCAAAGAAAAAGATGAAAAATCTAAGTTGTTGTAGTGGGTGTGTGACAAATTGGTATCAGAGCATGGTTACAACACTTGGCCTGCTTGGTCTCATGAACGAGTTGCGCAAAAACTCCATTTGGAGTACTCTTAAAAGGAGTAACCCTCTATCATAACCCCCTTTACCAAAAGTCGAAGTTAAGAAAGAAAAATTCCTATTGTGTGTATGCATTTGAAAAATATGAATTATGCACTGCTTATAAATGAAAATAAATATTGACTAACAACAAGTGTTTTTCTTGCACAACAAGCGGACGATCAACCGTGGGAAACTACAGACGCATAGAATGGTGACACACCACGAAGTGGGGGATGGCTCCCACAATAGAGATGAAGAATCTGATGAAAGGAGAGTGGTAGAGACCCCTCCAGATCTAGCTAAGACTGTGAGGAGCCTCATGGTTGAACTACAGAGATGAAAGGCCGACAACGAGAGGTTGATAAAAGAGAAAAAGAAGCAAACAGAAATTAATGTAGTCTTGTTGCAGAGTTTATCTGACATACAATGACAATTGCAGCATGAACCTAACACCAATCACATGGACCAACGACAGACAAAGAAAAGTCGAAGTCCACCTGAGATATGGAAACGTGGTCTTTTAAGTGGCCACACTGGGAAGAGCACCTCGAGAAAGGTCCACCCCAAAGATAAGGGACAAGCATTGGATGATTCCTTTGGAAAGGAAACTAGCGAATTAGAGGGATCTTCTAGTAGCAGGACTAATTCTTATTCCCAAAGAAAACGAAAGAAGCGAAAGCATCCCAAAATTCACAATCTCAAAGAATTCAAGAAGGCCAAACCACCCTCTTTCGATGGTGAAATAAAAAAGGGGGAGGAAGTGGAGGCCTGGCTGCTTGGACTAAAGAAGTATTTCAAATTCCATGACTTCTTAGAAAACTTGAAGGCTCGAGTAGCCACCTTAAACTTGAATGGAAAAGCCTCCATTTGGTGGGAAGACCTTAAGAATGTAAAAGGGATTCACGAAGAGGACCTATCTTGGGAACGGTTTGAGAAATATTTCAGGAAGAAGTATTTGTCGGAAAAGTATTTCAACGAAAAGACTAAAGAATTCTATGAACTCAAGCTGGGGCAACTCACCATAGAACAATATGTCAGTAGATTCCTCGAGTTGTTGAGGTACGTACCCTATATAAAAGCAGAAAAGGCAAAGGTGCAATGATTCATCAGTGGACTACCTAAGGACTATCAGAACATGATTGAGTTTGACGAGCCAAAGACCCTAGAAGACACTATCTGAAAGGAAAGATATTGTTATGAACAGTTGGGGCATCGGACAGAACCTCGCAAAGGATGGAAGCAGGAGAATAGTTTGGGATTCCAGAAAAAGGGTTTTAAATCCCCAAGATTTAAAAACTATAAAAAGGACTCAAGGATGAGCTTCCCAACCCGAAGTGTACATCAACAGAATTTCCCCTCCTAGAGAGGAAATAAACCTTCTGTATCTACCCCAGGAAAGATTGATAACCCAAAGAGAGAACCCTTGAAATTTTGGGGTTGTGGAGAAGAACATCTACTGAGGGACTGCCCGCACTGACAACAAAACAGTCGGAGAATTTACAACGTTCAAGAAGCTACCACTGTCAATGATGTGGCCAGGAGTGTGCCACAAATCTATGTAGCCTTGGATAATAAACAAGATGACCACCAAGCTTCAGTGGTGGAGATGGAAGGTATGATCACCAACCATCTAGTGTCTATTCTAATTGACCCTGGTTCAAATTTGATTTATATAGCTCCTAAGGTTGTTGATAAGTTTAAATTATAGTCACATAAACATGCCAAGACATGGTTGGTATAGTTAGCCATTGCCACCAAAAGAAAGGTAGCGGAGGTCATACCAGCTTGTCAATTCACAATGGGTGAATTCCCCACCCAAGCAACCCTTAACATACTACCCCTAGGATCATATGACCTGTTGATTGGTATGGACTAGATAGCCATATATAAAGCCAAACTGGACTGTTACCATAAAACCTTAGAATGTGTAGGTGAAGAAGGAAGAAGGATAAACCTTCGAGGGATCCAAAAACTTGTCTTGGTGAGATGAATATCATCCCTTCAAATGAGAAAGTATCGTAGAAAGGGATATCCACTTTATGTTATACAGGTGTTGGAATCAGTTGAAGATGAAAAACCAAGCCTTGAAGACCACCCCACACTAAGAGAATATAGAGATGTATTTTCGAAAGAGGTACCAGGTCTACCTCCGAGAAGGGACATTGAATTCTTGATAGAACTTGCACCAGGAGTGGTGCCAGTGTCTAGGACACCCTATAGGATGAGCACACTAGAGCTAATTGAGCTTAAATTACAACTAAAAGAAATGATGGACAAAGTCTATATCTGGCCCAGCGTGTCTCCATGGGGAGCACCAGTTTTGTTTGTAAAGAATAAATATGGTACCCTTCGACTATGCATAGATTATAGACAACTCAATAAGGTAACCATAAAGAACAAGTACCCCTTACCCAGAATCGATGACCTGTTCGATCAATTGGGAGGTGCTTCCATCTTCTCAAAGATTGACTTGAGATCTGGATACCATCAAGTTCGAATCAAGGGTGAAGACATCCACAAAACTGCCTTCAGGATGAGATATAGTCACTATGAGTTTGTGGTAGTACCATTTGGATTAACCAATGCCCCTGCCACTTTTAGGTGCTTGATGAAAAATGTGCTCAACGAATTCCGAGACAAATTTGTACTGGTTTTTATTGACGATATATTAATTTACTCCAAGAATAGAGAGGAACATGAGGAACATATTAGACTTGTGCTTCAAGTGTGTTATCGGACTAATTGGTAGGTGCGGACACTAACGGATCTCCCTAGATCCACCTGGATCTAGAACAAAACAGGACAGGACACGACTCTTTCCCTAAGTTGTAATCATTGAATCTGCTAATAGGGAGGAATAAGTGACATACCTTTATATCACTTCCTTAAGTCTCTGTTTCTCCCGCTTCACTCCGGTGCTCTCGTGAGGTCAATTCCAAGACAACACAAACCAATCAAAGTGAATATAGAAAAATGTATTCAACGCCAACTTATGCATATGATCAAGGAATTACACAATAAAGTAAGAGTGACTTTATGGGAAAGGAACATGTCGTTGTATCATATTAATTGAAAGTAGAAGATACAACCTGATTGCCTTGATGTCACAAGCTTCCTTTCAGTGACCCTTGGTTCCAACACACACACTTTCTCTGTACTTGCATGAAGAAGATCCAATTCCTCTTGATAGACCAACTAGAGTCTTCAAGCCTCTGTCCAAGCAGGGTTTTTCAAACAATTCTTTCACCAATTCTTCATTCAATCTTGCTTCACCTTTTCCATGAGAAACCTTTCAATATATAGGAGAAGGAGAGACATTTACATGGATGAGGATGATCCCATCAAATCTGAGAAGTCAGTAAAATGACAACCATACGAATGCCAACTCATTTTCTAGAAGATTCCCTTCTAGAACCCTCGAGACCTCTTCTCCTTTCCAAGCTTAAAAACAAGTTCACATCCTTTGTATGGAGAAAACTGTGAGAAGTTCGCATCCTAAGTGTAGGTGGTCTGTGAGAATGAGGGATTCTCACACCCTAGGCCATAGGCATCCTGGGAACTCACTTTAAAAATATGTTTTTGGAAGGAGACAAGGGCCACTTTTCTCAAGAAAAAAGTCTTTATTGGGAGCTTGAATACACCATTGTTAAGACATCACCAGAGTGACCAAAATCATGTGTAAAACAATTCCCCCCAAAGTATGAGGTCGGAATCTATGACAGCCGAAATAATTTATAAACTGCGTGTGTGTGTCAGAAACTAGGAGTTCACCTAATAGGAAACCTACAAACAACAAATCATCTGCAAAATATAATACCAGTTCTAAGGTAGGCATTCCCATACTCAGATCACAAATGGATGACATCATGAACATAGGTCATGGACACCAATCATACACCATGGATCCATGCCATCAAATATACTGCATAGCCACCAGGAATACACTGTGGATCTATGCGAGAAGACTCAAATTAAGATGACATAGCCACATGACATACAAAGTGGATCTATGTGTCAACAAATCATACATAGTCCATCGCAGCCTTGATCAAAATGATGAGACCCAGGGTCTTTAATCTTGTCACCTGAAAGTACAAATCTAGCCATGTGATTACATGTGCTGAAGTCAAACATGGTAGAATCCACTTGATTACTGATCATTGATGAAACCATTAGCAAGTGCGAGGGAAATCACCATTAATGTCAATGACTCCCAAGGTACACTAGTACAATCCAATGAATGTGAATAAATGAGCTGAGGTCGAACATTCAATGGAATCTCCTGATCAGGGGTCGATGATGAAAACCCACTGTTGAAAGCAAGAGAACTTGCTATTGAGGCATTCAAGTTCCAAGGTACCAAATAATTTCTAAGTCTTGTTTCCGGATAATGAGTTGGAGTCAACGGAACAAGACTCGTCACAGGAGGACCTTGATGTATCCCCCATCAATGACACGAAATAAGTAACAGATTTTGAAGGTGAAATAGAGTATGAATATAGATGGAAATGGACACAAGGAAGGCCATATTGATAATAATGGACAACTGCAGATGGCCAACTCAATAGAGGTTTTGGATGAACTTCTCTTGAACATATGAATGACACGACCAAGGATTTGGCAGCACTGACTCAGAGACAACTTAGGATATGACCTTGTAGTAAGTCGAATGAGAGACAAATGAATTTCTCAAACCGTCTTCAAATAATGAATAGGGGGTGTCATGTTCAAGAGCGACACTTACTGCCAAAAAATATGAATACGAAAACACATCCCTTTCCCAAATTTTCCCCCACCATTTATGGTGAGTACCTCTTTATTTTTATGCAAGCTTGAGGAGGATAACATATGCTTGTTGATGTAATCTCATCCTTCGGATGAGTCCCTCGGAGTATGTTTAACGAACCCTAGGAAGGAGTGGCTCGGTCCCATTACGGGTCTTTCGATGTTTGTTTAACGAGTCCAAAGATATAAAACTCGAGGGTTTTTCATGTTTTGAGAGTCTGAAAAACACTTAAAGAGAACTCTCTCAGTTCCTTTTTCATAAAATAGTTCGACAGGACCGAAAAAGTGATAAACTATCTCCCATCGAACGCTTTGTTCAAATACTTTTATGAGTGTGAATAAAACAAGGTCACTCGGCAATCTTTTCATTTTTATGAAGTGTGAAAAGAGATTAAATGATACTCCTTTGTGTTCGTCATTTTCATGTTACCATGACGAGTACGAAAAGACGAGAAAAGTATACTCGGTTACGTTCTCATGTATTTTTGAGCGCGAGATCGAACGAAGATTGAGATCTAAGTTTTTCTAAAAACTATAAAAAGCAGTCTTACACGCGACGAAAAAATAAAAACATCCGTACTCTTTCGTGTGGACTTCAAAGTCGTTATATCTACAAAAATTCACACTCATAGGGCTATTAGGTATTAGGTTTGATGAATAAAAAAATATAAAAATCAACAAAAATGGTAAAAAGTAAATAAATGTGGGTAAAATGGATTTTACCATATTCATTGTGATTTTGCCAAGAACTTTTCCTAAAACAATTGTTTTTACCTCAAATTTCATTGCTCAATCGCGGGAGGCACAGGCGACCATTTGGTGAACCGTCTCTGTCAACAAGATAGGCTCTTAATCTCCTATCTTTTCCATGGTTTAGTTTTTATTTTCATTTGTGCCTAGGCATTCTCGCAGGATAGTCATACGGGACCTACGAGAATGCATGATTCTCGTAGGCGGCCTCAAAGGCACCTGCGAGAATCTTGCACTGTGCTAAAGGGGCACCTGCGAGGGCCGAAAAAATAAATTTTACTTTGATTTTTGCTCAATAAAAAATATGCCAATGTTTGAAATGAGTTGTTGACTCTCTTCTTATGGTTCTTGTGCAGTCATTTGACCGTCACGATGATGGAGTGGCGAGAAAGAGAACATGAGGAGGAAGATGCCATTACCGGGAATGACCCGAGTACTGTTGCTGCCCTCCGAGACTGTGGGATCTTGAAATTCTGCCATATTCTGGGCATGAGGGCCCAAATCAGGTTGTTGGAGTACCTGGTTCATATGTGGGATGTGGACCAATAGTCATTTCACGTGGGAGTCCACACCTTGACCCTAGATATCGAGGATATCTACTTTCTGACAGGGTTATCATGGCATGGGTACCACGCTAGCTTGACCAATAGTCAAGGAGGAGGACTCCCTATGAGTGAGTATTGTTGAAAATACTGTGTCCGAAAGGCAGAAAGAAGCAAAGGCAAGGTGGTTATTTGGGGGCTCCAAGATTTGACCCTGCGAACCATCTTGGAGCCCACATATTTCTCTCCAAAGCTACTTCCAATATTCCATAGAGTGCACAGAGCCACGAGTCTTCAACTGGTCAGATGAAGTTCTCCGCAATATGAAGAGGCAGTTGACAAAATGCAGGAAGGGTGACCTAAAGAAGTTCAGGTACGTATCACTTTTGGTGTCCTTCTTTCTTGAGAGGGTTCCATTACTGAGATTATAGGTTGAGTGGGGTTTACCGGCCCCACAGGATCTAAGGATGCTGAGGTGGTGCAACCTCATGGCCCGACACGTAGTTGGGCCTATCATCAAATACAACGATTCATTCTTTGACTGGTTGTGACCATAGATACTGATGGTTGATGACTATGCCTACATCGGATTGGACTTATGAGGGGATCCAAATTTATCCCTACTTGAGGATGCTCAGTGGGGTGACCTAGGTAAGAAGTACACATTTTGTTCTTTTAAATGTTTTTGTGATTTTTATCATATAAAATGTTTTTATGTTTGTCCAAGAATTGATCAAAAATCTCTTTTTGATGATGCAGATGTGGGGCCATACCGACCTTCAGGCACGTCTCCTATTCAACGATGAGGAGAGGCGGCTCCAGTGGCGCGATGGGATGCTGAAGACTATGAGGCAGTGGAGCAAAACTTGGAGGGGTTGACTGCTGACATTTCGGACATGACTATCGAAGAGATCCCTCGGCATTATCAGTGTCATACTGTAGGCGTGTCAAAGTCTATTGGTCAAATTCTTCGTAGGGTTGCCCAGGCAGTCGTGTGTTATCATGAGCGTCACCCATGATGCTACTTTGTAGAAGCTATGAGCTTCAGATTTTGAAATTTTGTTCGTTGGACAGAAACTTTTTGTAAAAACTTTTGATCGTTATATACATATATACGGTGTCTACCGGCTTATCTTGTGTTGTGTGATACATGTGATGTGATTGGTTTATAAATGGCCCAAATGTTTGTATAATACATAGTTAGCTAATGCATCAATTAATGTATTTAGAGTCTAGGAATATGTTGATACTCAATATAATCAAAATAACATTCCAAGAGACGAATTCGTAAATATACCTGTAATAAAGTAGGAATTCGAATAACATAGACATTACTTAAATGTAGTACTACTAGCTGCAAATGAAGTCGTACAACCAAGTGACGAATACCGAGAGAAATAACATCAATCAAAAATTCGATAACGATGCTATACTCTGTAATATTGTTGGTCGCACGAATGAGACACACACCTCGTAGAGTGATAAGTTCGTTTGTAGGGGCGTAAATTGCCCAAGAAATAGAAGCAAGGTTCTGAGTACTACGGCTAGCACCATCAGCGAATCCAATGTGGGGTAGTGAAGACTCTGACATATGGAAACCAAACACAACGCAAACGCAACATAAGGGCAGAGACCAGATAATGAAAAGAATACTACAGTAACACACAAGAAGTATGATACAATAAAATACAAGTACTCATGCACAGGTGATCTTAGGCATAGTACTTCTTTAAGTACAAACCATTTATGGGTTCACTCAAAGGGATATTGTCGTAATATACTAAATCGTAAGGTCCTTTCTCCAAAACTTGTCTAACGATATAAAGACCTCACCACATAGCTTCAAATTTTCCATCTCCCAGCATATCCCGATCTTGTTCGTAAAGGAGGACTAGATCACCTTCGGAGAAAACACGAGGCTTGACATGTTTGTCGTATTGGGCTTTGACATGTTTCTTCTGGGCTTCTATGACTAGGGAGGCATTGTGTCGATTTTCGTCTAATCACATGAGATACAACAGACGTTCTTCTTCAGTAGAAGTGCTTGGTAGGAGATCGACAACTAGTTTTAGGGAGGGTATCTCACATTCAATCGGCAGGATGGCTTCTAGACCATAGACTAACCGGAATGGTGTAAACCCAGTAGCAGACTTAACGGATGTCCAGTAAGCCCACAATGATGAAAACAATATCGTGTGCCAACTCGTTTGGTGAATCCCTATCATTCGTCGAAGCATGGTTATGAGGACTTTGTTAATTGCTTCGAATTGGCCATTGGCTTGTGGGTAATAGGGTATTGAGTTTTCATGGCGAAGACCCAACTTTTCAGTGAGTTCAGACATCATGAAGTTTCTAAAGTGGCTACCGTGATCGGTGACGATAGCCTGAGGAACACCAAAATGAGCTATGATGTGATTGAATATGAATAATGCTGCGATCTTTCCGGTGTTGTCAAATGTCGGCATCACCCTGGCCCATTTCGTAAAATAGTCTATGGCTACAATAATGTATCCATGCCCCCCAGTCGAGTGAGGGTGACATGTCATGAAATTTATACCCCATTTCGCAAAAGGACCGACAGAGCAGAGACCACAGGGTGAAGAGGAGCGGGATGTGATCATATTTTATGGTTGTAGGTCTGGCAAGCGTGGAATTTTTGGATGGCAATTATACAGTCGTTAAATAAAGAGGGCCAAAAATGCCCAGCACACAAGATCTTCTGGGCAGTGGCATACCCAGACATGTGACCACCATAGGCTCCAAAATTGTAGTCATTTAGGGATTTCTCGGCTTCGTCAAACTTGAGGCAGCATTGAAAAACTAAGTCAATCCCACGATGATAAAGAGTATCACCGAGGATAATATACTGACGATCTTGGTAGTGTATTCGACAGCGGTCAGTACTATACAAATTGGACCAGAAATTCTAGGTTTGGATATATATGATGATTTCTCCGTACCAAAGATCATCGGAACTAATCAGGAAAAGGGATTCAGCAGGTAATGAATTGGCTGCTACATTTTTCATCTCAGAGTAGGGAAAGATGCATATCAACTCAGAAAACACTAAGGATTTATTGGACTTAGCGCATTCAAATTCTAAGTCAAACTCTTGGAGTATCATGATCCATTTGGAGTATTTTCCCCCTAGCAGTTGACGTGTGAGAATGTGTTGCATAGGGTTGCAGTTAGAAATTACCATAGTCTTGCAAGAGAGGATATAGTGTCGGAAATGTTGAACTGCTTGGATGACTGCCAAGGCCAGTTTTTCAACATGTAAATACTTGGTTTCGGTAGGTGTTAGACTTTGACTCAAGTAATAGATGACATGATCGTCATGAGAATCATCCTACTGGACAAGAACCATTGTGATGGTGTAATCTGAGGCTGCAAGGTAGAGGAAATAATCATGGCTGTAATCTGGTGGGAAGAGGAGTGGAGTACATGTCAGGGACAGTTTCAAAGATTCAAAGGCTTTGTTGGTGATGGTATCCCATACGAAATCAGACCCCTTTTTGAGTAGTCATGTAAATCCAAGAGTTAGCTTGGCATAGTTTTGGATGAAACGACGAAGAAAGTTTGCTTTCCCTTGCAAACTTTGTAACTGGTGAAGAAAAGAAGGAGGAGGGAGATTGAGAATCACCTCGACCTTCAAATGATCTACCCTGATCCATTGACGTGAAACAATAAAGCCTAGAAGTTGGTCAAATTCTACGCAAAAAACAAATTTGTGAGGATTCAAGTGTATATGGTAAAATTGACATCGGAGGAAAATGGCTCGGAGGTGTATTGGATGATCGACACAGCGCATGGAATGAGTGGGTAATTCATCGAGATAGGGCTACATGATGTGCTTGATATCATGGAAGGCATAAGACATAGCGCGCTGGAAAGTTGCGCCAGCATTTTTTATACCGAAAAGAAGTTTTTGATAGGCAAAAGTGCCCCAAGGTCAAATAAAAGCGGTTTTGTGTTGGTCCTTGAGAACAATATTGATTTGATTATATCCGGAGAAACCATCCATCAGAGAGAATATTTCACTTCCAGCACAATCGTCGACAATCTGGTCGACGAAGGGGCTAGGAAAGTTGTCTTTAGGACATGCTTTGTTAATATCCCTATAATCAACGCACACGTGGATTGTGCCTTGTTTCTTGTCGATTGGGACAAGATTGGAAACCCAGTCAATGAGAGCCACCGGGTAAATAAATTCGGCTTTGAGAAGATTCTCGACTTCAAGCTTGATAGAGGCCACTTTATGTGGGTGGACCGGAAGAAGGCATTGTCGGACGGGTTTAGCATCTGGGTATGTCTTGATCTCATGTATCACAATGTCGGGGTCAATACCAGGCATTTCTTCATAGCTCTAGGTGAAGATGTCACAAAATTATTTGAAAAGTGACTTGTAGGTGACGATTTTGTCAGGGGAACATGAAGCTCCGATATGCACATTTTCAAAAATTCCAAGTTTTATGGATATGTCGAGGGGAATGGTGGGTGAGATATTGCTTAAGTTCCCTTCGGAAAACACATCGTGTGTATACTCTGGAACGATGGAAATGACGACAATGGTCGATGGGGTTGAGATCCATTGGTAGCTCTCGATGGTGTGTTATTCTAGGAAGAGGATGGAACGATAATGTCCATCGTCCAAAGGTGTGTCTTCCATAACAGACATAATCATTTCGTCCATGGGAAAAATGACGCGAAACGGATCTGGAGATAAATCACCAAGAGAGGGGGTAGAAGGAGTTGCTAATTGAATGGCCTGATAGGCGGATTCGAACGGGCTCAAGAACATTTCATTGCCGTAACGAAGATGATCGTCGGGGTTGGGTACCATCCATGGGTCATGAGACGCAGGGGTTCCTTGAATAGAGGTGGAGATCATGTTGATTGAAGCAACAGATGGATGTGGAACATCGGGTGGTGGGATGGGGAAGGTACCCGATAACGAGGAGTCTTTAAGAAGACCCACACTGACGTTCTCGTATCCTGGGGGGGTTTTGGCGATGAACGATACATTTCCAATACGTGCATTCGAGTTAAAGAAGGCTAATTGGTCAACAATAATTACCTTTCCTTGATGTGGAAAAATTACAACATGAAAAAGAGTCAACAAAACTACGCGCATGGAATCAATCCAGCTACAGCCAAGTAGAAGGTTATAATCGAGCGGAGCGTCAAAGACTTCAACTTCAACTTGGACCATTTTTCCTTCTAATGTCATTGGCAATGAAGGGAGAAGACTGTAAGGCTTAAAACCAAAGCCATTAAAGGCTTTGAGTGTGTTGTGGGATTCAGTCAAAGGAGGAGAGCCAATGGCTTTCCAGTAGGTAATAGACATGACACACATCGAGGAACCCTCGTCGATAATAGTTCTACAAATGTTTTTTTCGGAGACAATGACTTGTATTTGTAATGCGAGTTGAGGGGGTAACCTTGGAATGTGATCTTCCAAGTCAAAAATTATTAAATTCGTATCCGTAGGGTCAATTCCACCGATAGGTTTCAATAGTGTCTTCCGTTGTATAGGAGAACTTTGAAGGACTTCGAGGGCTGACATCGCGGATGGTGCTTGGGCAAGATCTTCAACAATAATGTAGTTTTGGGCAGCACGGGCATGAGGATTGAAAGCCAATTTCCAAATGATTCCCTTTGGAGGAGGGCGAAGGACTATGTTGAGACTCGGTCATTCAATATGAATAGGACTGTTAGTAGGTGGAGTCATGGGATATGGTTGGACCAATGAAGGAGGTATAGCATCAACCTTCTCTTTAGAGGAGGAATAATCTTTGGCTTGGGTGGTAAGTGTGATGTCATTTTTCTTCAAATATCCTCTACACATTAAGACATAGGATGTATTGGAGGGGGAGGGTTGGTCGTGAATGACCAATTGGGCCTATTGTTGAGAAGGGAAGGGTTGTGACAATACAGCTGGAGAGGGTGGTTTTGTGGTCCCTTGAAGGAATTTAGTAACCTCGGCTCGTCGTGGACAATCCTTAGTGTAGTGATCATCACCACAGATAAGACAAGGGTATCGGGGTTTGTGCTTATCCCTATCATCAAGAGGTGGTGTTTTGGTTCTCTCTTCTTGCAAATTATTTTTTTCCTCCTTTTTCTTACCCTTTCCCTTTCTGGATTTGTTTTTATCGGTGGGGGTAGATTGAACAGCATTTACGTTAGAAGTCTTGCTGGTGGGAGGGGTAGGAGAGGGAGCATTTTGAACATTAGAAGAAATGGGTTTGGGGTTTTTGCTAGAGGTTTGGACGAAATTCAGTTGGGCATGGAAAGTGCCAATCACACCGTCGACCGCATGAGAAGCAGTAGGAGTAGTTGAAGTGGTGGAAGTAGAAGGACTAGGCGCATCAGGGAGTAAGTCGTAAAGAGTACCCATTTGTAAGTAAATGAGGTCAAGGTATTGAGCATGAATAATGGCTCGTTCTTCTGTAACAACTCCACCCATGGCGATGTCATGATTGATGTCATTCACAAATGATTTCGTGAACCATTCTACCAGCCACTGATCGAGAAGTTCGAGTTTGATGAGACGTCGTCTCCATCACCATTCATGAATGTGATCAGAGATATGAGTGGCTTTGGTTTGTTTGAATGAACTCAAAATCTCGATCCCTATTTCATAGCGGATCGGTAACTGGTAGTGGGTGAGGAAATTCATAGCGAGGGTGTTGAAGTCAACGAAGAAACCTCATGGTAATTCTATATACCACTTTGCAGCAGAACCCGTGAGAGTTCTTTGAAAAAGGCGTAAATGAATAGAGTCATCCATCAAGGAGTTGGATGAGCACCAAAGGTGAAAATTCATTACGTGATTGTTCGGGTCCTCTCCCGCTTTGCCATCGAATTTAGGGATGTCAGATGGTAGTTTGGCCGGTATAGCGGGACATGGGGAGAGTGACGGATTGAATCATTTGAAATTCTCGACAGATCCAGGAGGTCCAGGGTGGCTAAGAAAGGTAACTGTCTATTCACATGAGGGTACTGGTGACTTTGGGGAGGGAGTCCCGTTGGCAAACCAGTGGGACCATAAGAAGTCTACATGTAATGTGAGGATCCGGGCAGATTCGATGGTTGTTGTGGAGGCAAGTAACTCATAGGGTTGTACCCTTGAATGGGGGTGTGGGGTTGAGCAGTCGAGCCCCAAATATGATTAGACGTACCTGGATAGGGTTGGCCTATACCAGGGGGTATGATGGAGCTAGCCGGAAGTTGTTGCCCCCCAGTCAATTGAGGATTATGTTGGATCAGATGGTTCCAATACTGGGCCAAGGATGGAGGTATGTTTTGTCCATAGGGTGGGGTCGATGGGGGTTGTCCTCCAATCGAAGGTTGTTTTCCAATCGAGATTTGCCTTGCAAGGAGGGGTTGAGTTGGGCCTCCTTGGTGAAATTGTCCACCAACAGGAATCTGGTAATTTGGTGTGAATGACGGAATGGTGCCACTAGGATCAGTGCCTCCAATAGAGGATGTAAAAGGTCCTCTGAAAAGGGGTGGAGGAAGTGTCGGAATGAAACTAGGAGGAGAGTGTCCAGAAGGAGTGGGACCACCAGGAGTTCTGGATGTGATTTGTGTAGGAACGAAAATAGAGTCATTCAACGCACGGTATCTGGGTGGAAGTGTCGGGGTAAATCTGGGCGAAAGCAGTGTGCCAATAGGGTCTTGTCTAGCCGTGACAATTCCGATGTGAAGACTCATAGTATCTGTGTAATGGACCATTTGTAAAGGGAGAGTCAAGATGTGGTCAACTCGTGGAGCTTATGTACCAGGAAAATAATAAGCAGTAGTAAAAGGTACTGCGTCTAGATCAGATGTTTCGGGTAGCACAGGTGAGACGGTGATATCAATGACTGCTCCTGAGCCAAATAGATCCTGTTTAAAAATGCTAATAGTCCAAAAAGGATCTTGACCCTCAGGTCCTGGAAAAGGTGCAGTCGGTGATCCAGAAGACAAAACAACCAAGTCTCTAGAATAATTCACTCGCATAATACATCTCTCGGAGTCGGGATGAAGTCGAATGTCCTCTCGAGAATTGGTAATTCGGAACCGTTCTAGAGAGTTAGTTCTTTCCACTTGTGGAGTGGTGACGTCTTGGACTTCACTTTGTTGAGGAGAGCCCTCCGGTGACTTCATAGGCAAGGGTTGAGAACCGTCCAGATTTTCTAGGGGTAAGCCTTGCATTCTATGTGAATGACATGGAGGGTCAATTATGATCGAGTTGAAAACTTACGAAGAAAATTCTATGGTCAACTTGGGTAAACAAACAACATGCGCTAGTAAAAATCTAGGAAGCAAAACCAAGCAAACAAGACCTTCTAATTCCGAAGTCACTAGTTGGTGATGAAATCCAACATCGCGGCCACGAGACAAGAAGGGGCTGGGCTAGGGTGGAAAATTTATGTTGATGACCTTCTTAACGGACTTAGACCCTGGTGCAAGCTCCCACACATAATCGTGGGTATACCCTCCAAGGAGCCCGAGTGAGTTTCACCAACGTCGATTCCAGGTACCGTGAAGACTTGCCCCCTCACAGTCACCTTGTGTAAGACCCTAAGAAGATAGACCACTAAGGTTACCACCAACAACAATAGAGCCTGGGGGGATAGTCGACAGTCCGATTCACATGCAAAGGCAGAGTATCTAGCCCGAAATCAGCTTGAGAGGCTTCCACTCATCATTGTGGGTATACCTTCAAGTGAACCCCGTAATATGTGCAATCTCTACACTGATATCAACAAAGCAGAGTGAGTAACTATGTCAATATCAATGCGACCTTGGGTTTGACCCTTGTGTGAGAAGGGCTTCCCAGGACAAAATGTTGCAAATGGAATTTGACACTCCTTACAACGAGATGCTATTGTGTGTTTTGTGCTTTGGAGAGTGTATCTCTCTGCCTATTCCAAAGCTCTAGCCTAGCTAATGTTGGTTTAATAGAGTCCTAGAAAAGAGTTACTAATTAAATTTTAATATTTCTGCGATGTTATTAAAGGCTATTGTTACTCAACAGAGACAGAAATGAAACCAATGTTGTGTGAGACTCTGACCCAACAATGCATAGATAGGAATGAAAGATATCATTTTTTGTTCAATGAATCCTATTTACAGGAGGGAAGGAGGAGTTTTCTAGAACAACTTGAAGTGAGATATACGATCTTCTTTGAAATGCAATATCAACGAATCATGACCAATGCCAATTTTCTATTCATTTTATTTCAACAATCGAATGCCTATATTTTCCAAATAAAAAATTGTTTTAAAAAGAAAAATGTTTTTTTTTCTTTTTTATTTTCAATAGAAACCACACAACAGTGGTGGAACTAAGAAAAACTAGCAACTAATCGAAAGCAATATACAAAAAACCCAAACCAATCTTTCAATGAAGACAAAAATAACAAGAAGACAAGACTAGTCTTTTCAAATGCATGAGGACAACACTTTTCCTAGTAATGAGCAATTGAGAAAGACAATTAATCCAAAATTTTAAATCGATCACTGGCTCCCAACCAAACAAGCACTCGGATTTTAGGACCAGAGATTATATCCTTGTTAAGAAAAGGTCAAGAGATAACAATTGAGAAAAAATGAACAAGAAGAGATTTCGATTTCCGAAGACAAATCATTCACAAAATCTGAAGTCAAGAAACAATCAATCATTGTCCCAAGAAGTTCTCTTTAGACACACATACAAATATGGGCATCTGAGCATAAAAAAAACCTTAATACCAAAATTTTTCAAATGGGTTCGCAGGCCGGCAGTGGTGTACAGTGCGAGAATGAAGCATTCTCGTAGGCTGGTTACAAGCAGAGTGTGAGAGGTTCGCACTGGACTGAAAAGAAGGGTCCGAACTCTAGGGGTTCTCGCAGGCTACAGAAGGGTTCAGTGTGAGAATGCCTAAAACTAAGCAAAATTTGGAAAAAAGACAAAAAAATTGAAGGAACCTCTGGACCCAATATGGTTGCCAGGGTCTCCTCAAGACTTAGAGATTGATAGAAATGAAAAAATGGTAAGGTAAGAGAAAATGGCCAAGGAAAAACACCAAAAACCAATAAAAAATGGGTTTCATCACCAGTGGAGTCGCCAATTTTGTTATCAAACTAATTGGTAGGTGCAGACACTAACAGATCTCCCTAGATCCACCTGGATCTAGAACAAAACAGGACAGGACAAGACTCTTTCCCTAAGTTGTAATCATTGAATCTACTAATAGGGAGGAATAAGTGGCATACCTTTATATCGCTTCCTTAGGTCTCTGTTGCTCCCGCTTCGCTCTGGTGCTCTCGTGAGGTCAAGTCCAAGACAAAACAAACCAACCAAAGTGAAGATAGCAAAATGTATTCAACGTCAACTTATGCATATGATCAAGGAATTACACAATAAAGTAAGAGTGACTTTATGGGAAAGGAACATGCCACTGTATCATATTAATTGAAAGTAAAAGATACAACCTGATCGCCTTGATGTCGCAAGCTTCCTTTCATTGACCCTTGGTTCCAACACACACTCTTGCTCTGTACTTGCATGAAGAATATCCAATTACTCTTGATAGACCAACTAGAGTCTTCAAGCCTCTGTCCAAGTAGGGTTATTCACACAATTATTTCACCAATTCTTCAGTCAGTCTTGCTTCACCTTTTCCATGAGAAACCTTTCAATATATAGAATAAGGAGAGATGGTTACATGGATGAGGATGATCCCATCAAATCTGAGAAGTCAGTAAAATGACAACTATACGAATGCCAACTCATTTTCTAGAAGATTCCCTTCTAGAACCCTCAAGACCTCTTCTCATTTCCAAGCTTAAAAACAGGTTCTCATCCTGTGTATGGAGAAAACTGTGAGAAGTTCGCACCCTAAGTGTAGGTATCCTGTGAGAATGAGGGATTCTCGCACCCTAGGCCATAGGCAGCCTGTGAACTCACTTTAAAAATATGTTTTTGGAAGGAGACAAGGGCCACTTTTCTCAAGCAAAAAGTCATTGTTGGGAGACTCAATACACCATTGTTAAGACATCACTAGAGTGACCAAAATCATGTGTAACAAAGTGCTAAGAGAACATCAGCTCTATGCCAAATTTATCAAGTGCGACTTTTTCCAGAAGTGAATACATTACTTGGGCCATGTCATATCTGAAGAAGGAGTAGCAGTAGACCCTGACAAGATCAGGTCTATCATGGAATGGCCTACCCCAAAGGATATTTCAGATATCAGATCCTTTATAGGCTTAGCAGGATACTATAGGAGATTTATAAAAGGATTCTCCAAGATTGGTTATCCAATCACTGCCCTCCAGAAGAAGGGAGCTAAATTTATGTGGACACGAGAATGCAAAGAAAGATTTCAATTCCTAAAACATCTACTGACCCACGCACCCATGTTGAAGATCGTCGATCCCGAAGCTGACTTCCTCGTGTGCATAGATGCCTACAAGGAAGGGATCGGAGGAGTCCTTATCCAAGGAGGAAGTGTAGTCTACTATGAATCCTGAAAATTTAATGAGCACGAAGTCAACTATGTGACCCATGATATAGAACTAGCCGCCATAGTGCACGCCTTAAAAATGTGGAGGCATTACCTCCTGGGAAGGAAATTTGTACTTATTACAGACCACTGTGGATTGCAATATATATTTGACCAACAAAAACTCAATGCTATACAAGCTAGGTGGATGGCCCTTCTTAGTGAGTTTGATTTCGAAATCAAACATATCAAGGGAAAGGAAAATAAGGTGGCCGATGCCCTTAGCAAAAGTATGAAAATAATTCATTTGACAGTGGTGAGCACCTGCGAGACAAATATCAAGGAAAGAGTCAGGAATGCACAAGAAAAAAACACTTTCTTCCAGACCATGACCTCGTACCTGGAGCAAGAACCCATAGGGATAAAGTATGAAGGCTACCAGATGACAGATAGAGGTCTGCTAACCTACAGAAATAGATTGTATATTCTAGATTGTGATGACTTGAAGAGGTTCATAATGGATGAACTATATAAAATACCATATACTGGTCATCCAGGATACCAGAAGATGATCACAGCCACCAGGAAACAATTCTATTGGCCTGGATAGAAGAAGGACATAGCTGAGTAATTAGCCAAATGCATAGAATTCCAACAATTTAAAGAAGAACACTGACACCCATCATGATTATTACAACCTCTACCAATCCCGAAATGGAAATGGGAAACCATCTCCATGGATTTCATCACCAAATTACCAACCTCGACCAAAGAGAATGACTTCATCATGGTCGTAGTGGATAAACTGAGCAAGTATGCTCATTTTATCCCCCTCAAGTCGACTTGCAAGGCAATAGACATCGCCAATGTATTCATGAAGGAGATATTCAGACTACATGGTATGCCTAAAGAGATTGTGTCTAACAGAGAAACGAAATTTACTTCCAACTTTTGGAAATCCTTGATGGTTGGTCTGGAGACCAAGTTACTGTTTAGCACAGCCTATCATCCTCAAACCAATGGATAGACAGAAAGAGTGAACCAAATATTAGAATACATGCTAAGGATGCATGTAATGCATCAACCCAAAAAGTGGGAAGATTACCTGCCACTGGTGGAATTCGCCTACAACAATGGATACCAAGAATCCCTGAAGATGAGCCCTTTCGAAGTCCTCTATGGTAGATCATGCAACACTCCAATCAGTTGGAGTAATGTTGTAAACAAAATTACTATTGAAACCAACATGTTGAAAGAAATGGAACAACAAGTGATTCAAATAAAACAAAATCTAAAGGTCGCTCAGAATAGACAGAAAAGTTATGCCGACCGAAAGAGAACTCCAAGAGAATTCAAGACAGGAGACCACGTATATCTCAGAGTTAGGCCTGGGAAGAGTTCCCTGAGGATGGGAGATTGTGCCAGGTTGGCACCTCAGTATTCTAGACCCTTTGAAGTTCTAGATAGAGTGGGACCTGTAGCCTATAGGCTAGCACTTCCTCCCACAGTAAAAGCACATAATGTTTTCCACATTTCATATTGAAGAAATATGTACACGATTCTAATCATATAATTGGCTGGTATATGATCCAGGTAGAACCCGAGGGAGAATTCTGGTCAGAACCTCAATGCATATTGGACAGAAAGGAAACCCCACAGAGGAATCGACCATTGGACAGGTCAAGGTGCAGTGGAAACATTTTGGCCCAGATGAGGCTACGTGGGAAATGGAAGATGCCATGAAACATGCATATCGGATTTTGTTTACTTCTATACATACACGTCATATTGATAGATAGAACATCGAGGACAATGTTCCTTTAAGGGGGAGGGAATTGTAACACCCTATTTCCCCCAGTCTGTAAAAATAACTATGTTGGCCAAGAACTATGGAAAACTCAAAGATGTGAATGTTTGATATGACGGACCTTTGCATAAAAGGTCGATGAATGTAAATTATATTATGAATATGTGTTGCATGACTGCTAGGAGGGGGATGTGCTAAAAGAGACCATGATGGATAATGAGAGGTGGTGGAAGGGACCTGGAATAGTTGTGTTAACTTCCACCAAGACAGTACCGTACTGGTTTTTACTTGCTCAAAGACCAAAGAAACTCTCTGACCTAGAATGGATTTCCCGTCAGATTGGTAGGTGGGTAGGATCCTCAATAGTTAATGAGGGGATGGAGGTGAACCACCCATCCGTAACAACCCTCATACCTAACCACAGACAACGAAATTCGCACCACACGCAACACTTGCAGACAAAATTGGCAAGAGAGGAAATGTGGTGGGGGAGGAGTACGTGCGACGGGGGATCATGGAAGAGAACTGGAGAAAACCCTAGAAACGCAGGGAGTTCTGAATATCAGGAGAAGGAGAGTAACCTTCATCCTGGATTATTTTTTTGTATCAGAAGAAGGAGAGTAACCTTCGTCCTTTACTTCTATTGAGCTGGAAGTAGGAGACTGAACCTCAAAGCATCATGGTCTAGCTCGGGGGTGGCTAGTGGTAAATCCGTTTGGAGTCACTGAGCCTACGATTGGGTGGAAACGAGCACCCCTCTCAGTAGTTTCATCATGCCTGGTATATCTGATAAGTGTTTTATACCTTGTATTTCAAACTGAATATCATGAATACATGCTTATGTTTATATGCCCATAATAATTTCTGTGTAGAATGATTGTCTGGTGTTTTAAACTGGAAATAATGGATGCATGTGTATGCTAACATGTCATCATTGGTTTCTATACAAATGGTTAAGTCTGGTGCATGAGTTCACTCTATCGAGAATCATCTTGTTTGTTTGATTCTCATAATATTCTGGGAAGGCCCCTTGAGAGTACTCTTCCTCGGGGATTACCCCATAAACCTTGGAACCATGTCGAACCTTTACCCAGATACTTAAATAAGATTAGGGACGATTGCCCAAGAACCATATAAAGGTTCATGTGATACGAGCCTAGGAACCTTATGCAAGGAAGTGTAGCTCTCTAAGGTCTCGGAGTCATGGGAGTTTGAAGCCCCAAGAGGTTGAATTTCGTGATTCAAGCTCAAAAGGGATAGCAAGTCCAATTATAGAAAGAGAGAATACCTTATCATTTGGTAGATGAACGGTCAAAAGCCTTTCATAAATACCCCATATCTGTCAAGATTGATGGATCTAGAGAAGGAGCGCATGCGTTAACACCTTGACCCTTTCAGCCTTCGCAAATAGCGATGGGATCCAGGACCGTAGATCCAAGGATCTGACGGAGCCCTATTGACCATCGATCTTAGCCTTTGCACAGGCAGGAGAGTAGCATTTCACTGACTCGCGACTTGGTGGTCAAGGGTAGGACTACATGAACTCATGATTCACGAGATCGCGACGTGATCGTGGTCATTGGATCTAGGCCACGGGAGAATCGTGGTATCAGAACTTTCGTGGTTATCGCCTATCGAGAGTTCAAAACATGAGAGAGTTTATTTTCGACTGTAGAAGTCGTGAAGTGCTGAGCATCGAGGGCTCATGCAAACACGTGGCCCATCTGTAAGTGGGGACCATGTGGTTGACAGGTGGCGTAACAACAAGCACCCCAAGGGAGGTGGAAGCGGGTGACTGATGGTGGACACTTGTTGCCTGGGAAAGAGTCAACCCATTTTTGACTTATTGTGGCTTAGGGTTTCGCCGGATGAAGAAGTTGCACCTTGATCGCTAAGGCCATGAAATGCCGAGAGCCAAGGTCTCATGCGATGGGAGACAGTGACATAGTTCGTGAGCAGAGTATAGTGGAGGAGATAAGTGGCGTGTGCGCATCGCTTTGGCAAAGTCCACATAACGTTGACCTCTCGCATCTCAGGGATTCGCAAAGGAGGAGCATGAGGGCTCAACACCTCAACTAGCGAAGTTGCGAGTGGTGCTAGTGTTTGGCCTAGCCTACGGTTACATGTAGCAGTCGCTAGTGATGAGGGAACCATACCCATATCGTATCTCGGGTATCGGTGTTTGGAGAAAGGGGAGTCGAGAGTCTTGACTTCCAACTACACTTGCGCTAAGGCCAGGTTGTAGTCATTTGGAGGAGGATAAGGAAAGGGAGGGTTTGCGCTAGGCCCCATAAAATTCTTGGGGATTTTGTCCCTCCAAGAAAAAGACAAAAAATCTAGGTTGTCGTAGTGGGTGTGTGACATAGAGCATGGTATATAAAGATGGATTATTATCTACTTTCACATGATTTTGTTATATCTAAATCTTATTGCAATGTCTACATGTTGAGGAATGTTAACTCTTTGATGATTTTAGTACTCCATGTTGATGATATTTTTATCATTGGTAGATCTACTTCATCCATTACTTTTGTCATATATATTTTGCATGACATGTTCTCTATGACAGACATGGGTCCACTTCACTTCTTTCTTGGTATTGAGATTAGTCAGTATGCTTCTGGAATCAAATTTTCTTAGGCTAAGTATGCCAGGGATATTCTAGATAGATTCCACATGACAGACTATAAGTCTGCACCTACACCCTTCTTATCTAGGATCAGACTTGAGGATGGCAGGGATACACCATTAGTGGACAACACTTTGTATCAAAATATGGTGGGGATTATTATGTATCTCACCCACACCCATTCGGATATCTCATATGAAGGAGTAGTTTCCAGATACATGAAGGAGCCCCATCATCTACACTCGAAGGATACAAAACACATCCTCAAATATGTTCAGGGAACCATGAGTTATGGGATTCACTATGAAGTTGGTTGTGCACTGGATCTCATATGCTTCATATATTCATATTGGGATAGAGATGGCATAGATCACAATTCTACTTATGGGTACACTCTTAGTTTTGGGTCAGGCCCTATTTTCTAGTCAAGTAAGAAGAAATCAACAATTGATTTATCTTCCGTAAAGTTTGATTACATAGGAGTAGTCAATTGTGTCATTCAAGCACTTTGGCTTCAACACTTCCTTATCGATATTGGTATCCAAATTCACTATTCGACTATCATATGGTGTGACAATCAAAGTACATTGATATTTTGTAGAGATCCAGTACATCGGAAATGAAACAAACACATTGAGGTCCACATGAATTTCATCAAAGATATAGTACATGATAGGATCATTGATCTGCAGTTATGTCCTTGATTTGAACATATTGTCGACATATTCACCAAGATCTTCACTGTACTGAATTTTCCAACTTTCTGGGATCGTCTTGGAGTGAAGAACACAATTTCCTAGCAGTTGAATTTTCTTCTTTTTGTGCATTATATTTTGAGGGAGGGTTTTGTTCCCATGGGGTTTTCACTCGTTCCTCATTTTTTATTCAATTCTAATTAGTTACATTGTACATGAGTACCTTGTTATCCCCAATTTTTAGGGATAAATAGGAGATCATGTCTCGAGGCCCACAGGTCCTATACATGGAGTACCGAGAGCAGAATTGACCTGAGCATGGCCCTGGAGGGCCCATCTTTCTTCTTCATCATTAGACTTTTTCTGTTAGCAGCAGCAGCATCCATCACCTTCAGCTTGGACTTGTATTGGAGAAGACTCTTTCTCCATGAGGTAATTGGTCCAGGTATCATGGTATGTGTCATATTTGATCATTCTAACCTTCAGATATATGCATAAAATTTATTTCATTTCTAACAACTTCTTGGATCTTACACTAACCCACTTGACCATGGTTGGGGGGATTGACAGGGTACCCTAGCAAGTTCGTACCCATAGGTTTTAGTTAGCCACCAGGGGGGATTTTGAAGAGCCATCGTCCACTCCCATCATATTATCATTTTTACATCTTATCTCCCATTCATCTATCCCATTCCCCTAGTCCAGACATTAGGATGACCTATTTGTGGGGTTACACCTTATCCTGTGGGAAGAAGGGGCTAAAGGCCCAGGGGGTAAAAGAAGCTAGTAAGAGATAAAAGCCATAAAAAATAAAACCTAGATATGTCTTGCCCAGGGATCCCCAAGAAGGCAATAAAAATCCTCTCAATAAGAAACAAGAGGGACCCAAAGAAAAATAGAAAAATAATACCTAGCCAAGAGGATGGGGGGTGTCATCACGAGCCAGCTCATTATGTTCATAGGTACCTAGTAGTATGACATTGCCATTATCTGGTTACCACACCAGGGAAGTGACCTTTGGTTGTATGGCTAAGGGAAAGGGGGTCTCATCACGAGCCAGCCTTATCATCTCTGTGAAAGTACTTGTGGGTAACACTGTCAGCTCTGGTCACCACGCCAAGGCAATGTCCTCTAGTTAGACCTTGAAATAAAAAAGAAAGGAGAAGTAATAAAGAAAATAAAGAATAAAGGTAATAAAGGGCTTGGAAAGAATTGCATCCATGACAGGTACATCTCGCCTCCTACAAAGGCACCCATGGATAATATCACCCCTGTCTTTCACTATGTCTGGACATCCTTTGACCACACCACCTTGTGTTACATGGCTTGGATGATATCCTTTGGGAACTTTCCTTTTCTTATGGATGTTGGCCCAATAGGGCACTTTGTCTTTTTCTTCAGCTTTGTATAGTAGGTCATTGT
>ML785002.1:760103-774393 GCA_009831015.1 Picea engelmannii
ATATATATTGAGGATGTTTTCCCTCATTTTGACATAACACAATTCACTCACACTTGTGAGGTCTGATTTTTGCGCCCTTCTAGGGTATATTTTCTTTCTAAGTGAGGTGCACTTGTTATTGGAAGGATATTTTTGGCATCTTGGGGCATTTCTCTCAAAGGAAGGTTTACAACTAGGGTTTGCATGTGCTTTCTTCATGATATGTAAGTGATTTTCTTGCAAAAATTCTTAATTGAATGGTTGTAGGTCTAATTTCTTTCATTTGCTTATTAAATTGCTGATTTGAAACCCTAGGTAACAAGCACACAAGTAGGTCATTGTTACATGTCCCCTTACAGAGATATTTTTCAGCCATTGAAGAAGAGGGATTGAGCCTAGCCTTTGCTACACTCATCTTGCTTCTTCCCTTAAGCTAGCGTTGAAGTTTATAGGTTGAAAGAGGGTGATGTCCTAGGCCTAGGTTATCTACACCTAGGGCCATCATCTTCTAGGGTTTGAAAGACTTGTCCTTACAACACTTTCTCCCTTAGACTTATCATTTATGCTAGCCATTTTGCCAAGTTGACCTAAAGAAGGAGGAAATAGCACGAGGCCTTGCTTAAGAAACACTGGAGTGAGCCTTTTTCCCCTAGGGTTTTGATTCTAGGGCCCTGCCTTTGCAACACTCTAGAAACCTTCCCTCTAGACTTTAAGTCTTCATCCTTTCAAGACCTTGTGCCCTTATCTTGTTTGACTCCATATACCCTAAGGCACTGATATCTAACCTCCAACATTGAAGTCTTAGTGTACAAAACCACTCTCAAAACTATAAATTGTGAAACCCTAACTAACAAACTAACCAAATTAGGGCTGACATCATAGTTGGTTATCTCATCTTCATGCAACAAAAGTTGAATATAAGCAATTAATGATGATTTGAAGCATTTATTGAGCAAATTGTTGATTGGATACATTGTTATCTTAGTCATCTTGATAGATATTGATGAATTGATGCTCTTTCATAGCTAATTGATAAAACGTTGACTTCATTTGTATCTATTGCTTTACATTGCATATTAAATAGTAGATAGTTATTGAAGTACTAACCCTTTCCGCTATAGCCTACATATATATAGTGTATTGTTGTTGTCTTGTTCCGGGCAGGTGTTTTCAATTGGGCATACAATTCATTATTGGCTATTTAACCGGAGTATATGTCCTAGGTGGTAACCTGTGAGGAGGAAACTTTAACCTTTCTTTATACCTTAGCCTCTTCAAAGCCCCAGGTTTCCAAGGACATCTCCCTTGGGCTAACCTCCCTAAATAGAAAGAACCTCCCCATTGTGGTGGCATTGGGTGGGGAAGGTTCCTATTATGCCAGTTTGATCTCTATCCTTTAGCCTTTGACCTAAACTACAAACTGTGTGATAACATACCTAATATGGCCTATTTTTTGGGGCTCATTTTTTATTACTCTATAGCGATGTTCAGGGGGGTGTTGGAAATATTAGTATTTTTGACTCACTAGTTCAGTGGTAGTTAACTGGAGCTAGTTCTATTTTAGACTTTGTATTTTTAGACCATCACTATTATGCATTATGCATGCATTCATAAGAATAGATCATTGTTTGTTCTCTTTTGTTAATTATGGAATGTTTTTTCCTATATGAGTGTGTATCACTCAGTCATTGAATAATTCAATCATTGATCAACTCATTGGAGTAGTGTGAATATATTTTCTCACTCTTCCATATTAAATATCTAGTCCTTTTCTTGATAAGATTTGTTTGTACTTTCTTTAGCCACGTATCCTTTGTAGGTTTCCATGAAACATTGATAGGGAAGACTCGAGGTTAATCATCTATATATCAAAAAACCCTTAGACACTGGCTCTTTCGACATCACTTGCAGAGCAAGTGAAGTCTCACCTGAGGCATCTAGAGGGGATGCAGGAACCAAGGTTTTTCAGTGATGAGGGGAAGTGATGCATTCTTCATGTTCTTACTATCATTTACCCATGTGTGTAGTTCTCATTACTTAAGAACTACTTAACATTAAACATATTCTATGCATGACATTCTTCCACTTAACATTCATGCAAAATTATAACGTCATATATGACTAACAAATTCATCATCATATTATTACCATTTCACAATAACATTAAGCATCATAACATGAAAACACACCGCACACATAGGTTTAACATGGTTCACCCAACATGGGATACGTCCACAATGACTGGCTTCTTTAATTAGTCATTGATAATTCTCTTATAGTTGTGCACTGTGCTACAAAATATGCAACATTAACATAATCCCAACCTACCTAGTCATTCTACTACAGTGTGAGCTTCACTCCTTAGTCATACCTTAGACTTCTTCCTTCACTTGACTCACTTACCAAAAATCACTTAAGAACGTCTCATTTTTCAAACCCCGGAATAACATTCAAAACCTATTACCTTACGTACTTTTAACCTCTCTACCCAAAACCCAATACATATTTATATATAAAAATAGGGAAAGTCTCGTTACAAAAGTCGACATAAATGTCCCAAAAACCCAACCATCTATAATTGTTTTCCTCCTTTTGTGAGTTTCTCCCTAGCACATCCTTTTGTTGTGCACTTTGGATCTTTAAACTCTACTCCCGTCATGTGCTTTGGTCCATCTTATAACTATGATCCGTAGGATCTTTTAATGACTATGGTTGAGTTTTAATTTTGCATGCGTTAATTAACCATTTGAGAAACTTTATGAAAGAATGAGGAAAGAAGAGGAATTATGACAGCCATATACACATATGCAGATATGAAATGAAAATATAGATAGAAAACCATAACACGCAGATTGATAACGGAGTTCGACACAACTTTGCCTATGTCTCCGGGCCTTTGTCTCTGTGGGGGAGGCTTCTTTATTTCTGTTCAAAATCTCAAAAGTACATCACTGTAGTGTCAATTGGATACAAGACTGATCTGGTCATGTTTGTCTAGATCTCAAGAACCCTACAAAGAAAACGGACATCCAGAGCTCCCAGAAATGACCCGACAGTGTCGGCTCCTCAATAGCTTCCCTGCATAAAAATGGCTTTGGCTTGGCTTCTCTTCAGCATAAATCTACTCCTTTTTGTCCTTGACTGTCCTCCATGGCCTCAAACATACCTGGTTTATATAGATTTGAAGTTGGTTGTTCATCTCCAACTTCCTCCCAAAATTTGGGCTCCAAAAATGCCCAATATCTCCCAAAAATGGAGAAAATCAATAAAAAACAGGCATAATATCTTTGTAAAATAAAAAACTATACAAAAACACCCATTTTTGACAAAAATCAGGCACATCCCCCATAACTCGCGCTCTGGTCATATGGAGGTGGCCATTTGGCTGAGCGCTCCACTGGCGCACTACTGGCCCCCTGTCGCTGGCTCCCTATCATTGGTTCCTGGTCGTGGGCATATACATAAAACCATGGCTTTAACAAACTACCCGCGCACCTTTGTGGTCAAAATAGCCCCTGGTTTGTTGGTGGTGGTTATGTATTACGTCCAAGGGAAAATCCCTTATCCCATTACTCCCACGCTCCCGATTTCATTGAACGGTCCCATTGCACCATGGGTTGGGGCTAAGCCCCGACCCTTTCCGCCTCCTAGCAAATTCTTGTTTCAATTCAAATATTATTTTCACCATTTGTATAAAAAGAACCACCCATGGGCTGGGCGGCTAGCCTAGTCCTACCAGTCCTTTGTCCGGAGGTGAAGTCGCGGGTTCGACCCCGTTAAACCCATTCAAATTTTACATAAACCTACGAACCATTCACGGGGTGCCACATGGCAGCCGATGACTAGGCCACATGGCACCTCAACAACCAACCACCAACTGCCACACGTCAGTCACTGAGTGTTCTACGTGCCTGCCACTTGTCGAAATCCATACTTCCCTGTCAGCCTGCCACATGTCTGCCACGTCACTGCACTATCAGCTGCTGACGTCATCTCGTTCCACGTGTCACCCTTATAGTGGTGACACGTGTCACCTCTGGATTGGTCCAACTGTCTGCTCGTACGCCAAATCAACCTGCCACATGTCACCTCCTAGAGCTACCACGTGTTGCCTTCCAGGATTGCCATGTCATCTGTACATACCATACAACCTGTACAGTCAGCATGCCACGTGGACTATACGGACTGTAAATTCATCCCTTTTTTTGCCTGTTTGACTTTTCGGACAGAACGTGATATCTTGATCATACGGAGCCCGTTTGATGAAGTAAATATACCAACGGAATCAGGAAGACGATACGGACGCAATGGCACTAGTTTTGTCACATTCTGAGCACTTTCATTTTTGAGCATTTTTAAGCCCTGTCAGGCTTCTGGATCCAATTTCGGATCACACCTCCCCACAAAAAGACTTTTTGGTCCCCAAAATGTTACTGACCAGTCAACAAGATCGGGATAGGCCACCCGGCTTGTCCTCCATCTCTGAACTCTGTCCTGTGCACCTGTCTCATCAAGATCAACTATAACACAATCATGGCAACTAACAGTATATTGTTAGCCATTTGAACCCTGTTACATCTTACTGAAGCCACTATCATCCATGTAGAAAACATTACTAATGACAGTATCAAAAAGACGATTGCAAATGAGCTGATATACTTGAAATATATACACGACATGAGCTTATCTTGAAGCAACTTATGATTGATTTTCCATTCAACCACCATGTCTTGTTCTTGCTTAAGATCAATTACTTCATTTGAAACAATTATTGGTTTGTTTCTTTCTTTCACTGCCTTCTTTAATTGTTCCATTATTTGAAGTGTTTTATTTTCTTTAACATGATGATCATGAACCACATAATCATGACCCGCTTTAGTGAATTGATATTGATTCTTTGTCCTATAGAAGATTGCCTTACGATCATATAAGTACGGACTACCTAAGACCATTCCACATTCTCTTAACGATACTACATCACATGTTACTTCATCCACATACTTAGATGAAATTGCAAATTTGATTGTGCACTGCTTTGTTATGTGCATTTGATGATGATTGCTTATCCATTTAAGTGTGTAAGGCTTATGATGTAGTTGGGTTTTTAACCCCAATTGCTTAACCAATTCTTCTGAGATTAGATTAGATTGAGATCCACTATCGATTAATGTGTCTATCTTAGTGTGTCGCATGATTAAGCTTTGTGTTGGGTTTTGACTAAACATAATAATATTCAAAAGGGATACTAAAACATAGTCAAGGTATAAAACACTGTAAGGATTCACATAGATGTTTAAAAGAATCAAGCACACATAAGGGAAAACCAAATTCTCTATAACCAACAATTTTATTAATTTCCATATTTATGAAATTACAAATAAACAAAAATGTTCAATGGGATTCACTTACATTACAAATCATTACGGGGTTGTAAACCCTTACTCAAATTCTAAATTCTAATGTCGATTATTCTAGGTATTAGCTAGGCTTATAGAGGTTCATATAGAAAAAAGTAGAAATTTAAGGAACTTGGGTCTTCTTCTACTACGTTTCTACAATTTTCTTGGTTGTTTTCTCTTTTCCCTTTGCTATAACCTCCTTCTCCTCCTTCTTTATCTTATTCTTCTATATTCTTCTTCTTCTTTTTTTTACTTTTTTAGAATATTCAATAATCCTCCCTCCAAACTTGTGTAGTAAAATAAAAACTATTCTCTTCATTAATTTCAATTACCCACATAAATATGAAAATAAACTTGTCCCTTAGGCTAATTCCAGGTGTGATTGCAATCTACCATTGAATAAGTTTATCAAAGGACATTAAGTAAATAATCCCAACCATAATAAATAACCACCAAAAATCATGTGAAGATTTACTTGGGCATCCCATCCAAAAATGTATATATTGGACACAAGAAAATGATAAGGGAAAATATTGGTAATTGGATTGAGGGGGAAATAGCCAATGGTGTGAGGAATTCTAGAGCCAAAAATAATTTACATTACCTAATAACAACATGCCTCCAAAGGAAATGGGATAATTAAACCAAGGGGTGAGACAAAAAACTGAGGGCTATATAGGTCAAAAGGGGTGTGGCATCACCTAGGAGCCTCAAACAATCCACATGAACCCGGGTCATCAAATATAGAGCCTAGATTGATGGGTAAACTCCTTCACGCATGGGATTGTTGTGACACTCCTATGTTATGATTTCCTAGTAAGAAGAAAAGTGAAATATTGCTCATAATATCAATAGAAAAAGTAGATGAATACCAACTAATATATTTTGGCTTTAACTTCATAAATCAAAGTTCCTTCTTCCAAGCCCTTGTCTTTCCAATGGACCAAATATTCCTTCTTTTCTTGGATCCTAGTTCTATCAACAATTTTCTCATCCAATATTTTCTCAATTTCTTCCCATTTCCACTCAAGGACACAATCTCTCCAATATATAACATAATCTTCTTCATTTTCAATCTCTTCATGAAATTTGTATAAATGTGCAATGTTAAATATGGGGAAATATATAACTCCATGAGGATCTCCAACACATATGCATTATCATAGGTACTTTTAAAGAATTTGTAGGGACCATTTGTTTTATTTTTATACTTATTATAAGTTCCTTTACATAATCTTTCCTTTCCCAAAGACATTGTAATGATATCCCCTTTGTTAAATTTCTTCTCTCTCATTTTCTCATCATCTCTTGGCTTGTACCACTTGATACTCTTATAAAACTATTTTTTCACCTATTGATGAACTTCTTTCATGTGTTCTACAAAGGATTATATGTTTGCACTCTAGGTGACCTCGCATTGATAATGTGAAATGCAATTTTATCTATTGATCTGTTAGCTGAATCATTATGTGAAAAAAATTCTTGTGACAACACTAAGTCCCACTATCTTATCCTTTCACCAACTAATCATCTCAATAAATTCCTAATAATTTTGTTGATAACTTTCGTTTGTTCATTATTTTGTTAATGGTAAGTTGAAGTAAACTGCAACCTAGGAAGGCATTGTTACCCTCACCATTCCTAGGGGTAACTATAGGAAATCATGTCTCAAGGCCCGAAATGGAGAACATGATATACATCATGATGATGATCAACATATCCACACATGGCATCCCAACACCCCCCTTAGCACAAATCAACCAAGTATCATCACATTCAAGCAACATAGAGTATGGGAGATGGTAATCTATTTTCACCATGAGGTATGTTAGTCCTTCTTTTATGAAAAGTGTCATGCTCAATTTGTCGGGCATGTAGATGAGGATATTTGGTTGAAGTTGGATAATGGATCATTGGTTTTGGAAATTGTGTTAGTTTCCTTGTTTCACCTTGGTGATCAACTTCTATGCCCTAGTCCCATGATGTCACCACATATGGAAAATGAGTAATGTTGGGGGTGGGCTCCCAAGGGTAATATTCTTATCTCAACTATACTTAACACCTTCCATATGAAATCCTTTCACATATCCTAAACTTCAGCTATGGTCAATTCTCTCATGAGAAGAGGGGATGAAGGCTCATAGGTTGTTTCACAATCGCTATAAAAGAATAAGAAAATGATGCTAGAAAAGAAAGTGAAGATATCAAGGTAGTACCACCAAAATCTGGTCAAGCTTGAGCTCAACTCTTTCAGTGTTGACCATGGTCCAAAAACAATAATGTTACAGCATGAAACCCTATACAAAAGGGGACACACAAATTTGCAAATGTAAATGAAAGAATGGAACAGAAAAAGGAAAAAAGGTGTTTGGAAAAGTTGGAATGTAAATATGGGGTAACTCAAGAGAAAGTGCTCCCTACACCAAGGATCTCATAGACATGGATTAAAACCATAACCCATGAAGTAATCCCTAAACCATATCATTTTCACACTTACTCTTGGTTGGTTTTTACTTTATGTTGTCACTCACGGGACCTATCCCTCTACCTAGCTTATTTTATTTCCTGTATAGGTGGCACACCTAATAGGGTTGGATGAAGACCCTCCCATAATTAAACTCGGTAACTCACATGGGGTCTTGGGATGGTTTGATGCTTAAAGGGGATACTAATGTGAATTATCTTTCATGGCTTATATCTTAAGTTGCAAATTACTTTGTATGTCTTAAGTACTAATTTTTCTTAGGAATTTTCACTAGCCATGTTTTATGCCTTGGATTGTTTTGGATGACACTTACATGTTTCTTGAGGGAAGTCCTGGGCTTGTATCCAATATGGTGTTCCTTTATTGCAGGACTTTGGCACATGTGATGGAGGGAAGTGGGTCATACAGTGGCTCACCACCCTCAGAAAATAGCTCTCACATTATCAAAACCTTGGACGATCGACATATGGGCTTGGTTTGATCAATTATGGTCATTATTCCACACATATGGGATGAAATCCCATAGTTTGGCAAGATCACCCTAGGTATTTTGTGCATGAAGGATATAGGATGTTCCAACAATGGGCCTTTGTACATTAATAAAAGACATCATTCCATCCCTCTTAGCATTGGACGTGGCCTTTGTTGGTCCTTGACGTCACCCTCTATCCTTTGACATCATCTTCTTGTTTAGGGTTTGTTGGATGGTTTGGTTCAAGAGTAATTGACATGGCTTGGGGTGAGGAGACACATCACTTCACACTCATTAACCCTTGAAGCAAGCCACTTGGACTTTTGAGGCCCAACATATTCCTTTGGATGCATGAAATCACCCTCTTCTAGCTTGAAATCACACATTTGGAGCATGACATCACCCTTTTAGGGTTTCATTGATGTATATTTTTATTTTGGAGTTATATTAGACGAAAATTAAGGGGTTGGTCCCACTCATATTTTATTGTAGACAAGTTATGTGGAAAAAACATGTTAGGGTTTCCTCATATAGAAAGGAAAACCATATTTTCATTTTGGATCATAAATTTTCACCCTCTAAGGGTCATTGACTATCTCTCTCTCATGCACTATGCTTCGAAGGTGACTTGTGGATAATGTTTGCTGATTTTGGATGGGAATTTATGCAATTAGGGTTTTATCTCTTGGTTTCTTGGATGAAGTAAGTGAATATACAAAAAATTATTCTTATGCTATTAATACTTTATTGTAAATTTGTTATTTTATACTAGACGTCTTGCTTGGTGAAACCCTAAGAGAGAAACATAAGTGATTATTCCTCTCACAAGGTTATTTTTGTCCAAAAATTGTGAAAGTATCCTTTCTAGGGTTAGAACCCTAAATCCCTAAAGTGCTAGTACTTTAGGATTTTATCCCTAGACTTTTGATATTTGACCTGATTGAAGCTACAAGAAGGGAGGAATGATTTCTAGGGACCAAATGTGCTTGCACCCTAGAATTCCTTATCCGTAAGATTCAAATCCTAAGGCCCAAATGTATTTTCACCTTAGGTTTTGAATTCTACCTCTTGGTTGCAATTAGATCAATCTTCAAGCTTAGTTGAATTCATTTTTCTAAGAATCCATAACCCAATAAAGGAACTGATATAAGAAGTAGCTCTCTTTGTGAATGAATTTTTTAGAAAAATCACTCTCTCAACTCTCTCAATCCCTCTACTAACTTTACAAACACTAAAATTGGAAAACTCAGTAATTTTCTTGATGTTGTTATAAAAATTTGCTACAACCACCTAAAAACATGCTAATTTGATCGATACACACTTGTAAAGGTGGCCTAACTCATTCAGAAATCTCATATAACAATTGGATAATGTTCTATTGGTTATATGGTAAGTTTTCATGGTAGTTTGTTGAATTTCTAAGAATTAATTGTTGTTACAGTTACAAATCATTTATTTATATCATTTAATTATTTATTTCTGCAAATTTGTATCATCCATTGCAACTTATATTGTCTAGTGTCATAATAGGTTATTATTGTTGGAAAATGTTTAACAGGTGTCATTGATGGCAAGTACAACAGTGAAGATGGCATGAGTATAGGAAGAATGTAACAGACAGGCATCAGAAGAAGTTTGGGAAGACACTACAGAGGATGGTTGGCATGCTTTATAAGCAGTATGTGCTTGTCATTGATGGAAGGATCAGAGTGTGCATCGATGGAAAAACAGGAACAACGTAAGCTCAGGAGGAATTAGCACAGAGTTGAATGCAGTGCGTAGGTGTGCACCAGGGATGAGGTTAACTCATGGCTAAATCTCAAGGAGATAGTGTACTTAGGATCACAGGTGGATCAAAGGTCGAGGCCTTTGACACCTAGAAATTATTCCAAGTAAGAAGGATGTGTAAAGCTTGGAGGAGAAGCATCGGTGATCGTTGGATCCCATCCCAAATTCTCGGTGACCGTCAGATCTCAATGTAGACAAGAGGAGCACGCAGATATGGAGGATAGATCTCGGGCGTTAGATCCGAGCGTAGGGTCTGACCACCGTTGGATCGAGGAGAACCTACACGTTATTTAAAGTGCAAGGAGTAGAGGGCTCACAAAATCTCGAAAGAAGGAGGATCGTCCATATTCAGGTAGGACACGTGGGGATAGATCGTCAGTTCGCTAACTAGAGAGTCAAAGGAACGATGTTCCCTAACCTCTCAAAATTGCGATATCTGAAATTGCGATTTAATCTCAACCATCAGAACAAGATAGAATATGGACCGTTGATCCAAGTCCCTTTCGGGGTTTCAAGGATCGAGTGTTGAAGATGTCAAAGAATATTACCCGATATCGCGATATGTGAAATCACGACGTAATTACAACCGTCAGATCAAGATGTGATCTAGCCCGTTGATACGACTTCTTTATGGAGTTTCATGGATCGGGATTTGGAAGTGACAAGAACATTCACCACAGGAATGTTCAAATCGCGATATGCGAAATCGTGAAATGATTTGAACCGTCAGATCAAGTGTTGATCGGGACCGTTGATCCCACACCATTTCGGGGTATCGGGGATCGCGACTTGGAGAGTCGAGATGCCTCATCTCTAGACTCACGAAATGAGAAATCGCGAAAGTTCCTTATGCATAAGGATGTGGTCACAGCCCTTGGTCACATCAGCAAGAGATGGAGGAAAGAGATAGAGCAACCAAGCTCGTTTTTGGGGATCACGACTGGGGATGTTGAGACACATGGTCACACAAATGACGAATTGTCGAATGCCAAAATGTCGAAATGAATGCAAGATCCCATAGAATCAATCCAATGGTGCAGGTGAATTTGAACAAGATCGGAGGGCTATTGTAGCACGACATAGTATAACTGCCAGAAACCACTGATGGTTTCAGCCAGAGGACTCGAAGACACTTGGGGATGATTGACAGAGAAGGTGAAGAGCCTCTGGGAATATTCAAGAGGGATGAAGATGTTCGTGAAGGTGATTGACAGCTGGATGGGCATTGAGGCCTGTAACTGAAACAAAGAAGGTGAGCTCGACTGTCACAGAGAAGACGAAGAGTCTCAAACTGCCAGAGAGGCTGAGGAATCTCAGTACAACATACAGTGATGTTGAACGATTGGAAAACGAATAGAGAAGCTGAAGAGTCACGATGATGATTAGACAGAGCACTCAAGTTGTGGAGGAATTTGGCGCGGAGTGAGCATGCAGAGGCATTGCCAAGATTGCATGTGTTAGCTCCCAAAATGAACCCGTCCCTATGGTCGCATTTTGCGGTGGATAGCATGGCTATTGGTAGTTTTCTCAAATTTATTTTGAGTTTTTCTAGCTGCAAGGTTTAGGTTTTGATTTCGTTTTAGAAATAAAGATGACCCACAAAAGTCCTCTGTTCAAAATTTTCATAAATTTCTTTCGACAGCTAACGTGTCTTTAGAAGATGAGTATTAGCTGTTGAAAGTGGCAACTTCCAATAGCTAAGAAGAATCTATCATATGTCTGTGCACTGGTGAAAGTGTTGATTTTCAAAACATTCAAAGAAAGCATTGTCGCGAGTCGCGCGCTGGTGAAAGTGAATACTTTCAATAGCTAAGGATAACTTCTCACAGGGTGGTGCACTGGTGAAAGTGAAGACTTTCAACAGCTAAGGATAAATTCTCACAGGGTGGCGTGCTGGTGAAAGTGAAGACTTTCAACAGCTAAGGATAAATTCTCACAGGGTGGCGCGCTGGTGAAAGTGAAAACTTTCAACAGCTAAGAAGCAGTTCTTGCGGGATCATGCGCTGGTGAAAGTGGTAAGTTTCTACAACTGAGGGGCGTTTTCCACGGGCCGTTGGTTGGAGAAAGTGGGAATCACCTGCGCTTATCCACATTTCAAAATCAGACCATGATGTGATCGACTCACGCCATGCGATCAGAAGGATGCGCTGGTGAAAGTGGGTAATCATTTAAACTCGAGTTCCATGTCCCAATCAGATCTAGTTTAGAAAATCATGCTCCACCATCATGGCGTCGGGGATGGAAAGTTCAAATCTGTTAGCGCAGAACCGTTTGGGGTTTTAAATTGCAAATGGAAAGAATGATGCTTAAACTTGCAGGGAAATTTTCAATCCCTTCCTGAGCTCTAAATTAAGAACTAAAAACACCATTGGAAATCTTATATTCTCTAGATTTCGATCGACTATTCAGGCATGAAAAACAGATTTTCTATGACCGAGAAATTTGATTTTGAAAATCTGTTATTTTCAACAGCTAATTCGCCGAAAATTTTGCTAGTTAGCTGTTGAAAGTGCCGCCTTTCAACAGCTAAGGAGCATTTTTTACAGGCTATGCGCTGGTGAAAGCCTGTCACGGCCAGAATGTTATGGTTTTCGTCCAGATCATAAATTTTTGTATGAGAATGAATTGAAACCTCTTCTAAGGCTTTATTAATGAATTATCAAATCTATCTAATCAACCACTTTTGGAAAATGAAGAGAAAAAAAGGTGTACAAATGTCATTTACCATCCTTAAAAGAGGCAGAATTCCAGGGTTTTGGGAGCCACATCACATAATTCGAATTTCATTATCAGATTATCAAATCAGAGAGCCTTGGGAGGCTGATCTACACAGCATCAGATTTCAACCACATTTTAAGAGCCAACAAATAAAGATTTACCTTATTTTGAGGATCTATTCCTATTCCTTTGTAAATGTTGTTTGTTTACTTTTTCTAGAAATTCAGATCCATAGTTTTAGGATCTGAGAACTGAATTGTTAAGCTATAAAACTACAGAAGGAATATGAATGAAGGGTTCGATTTCAGATACTTGTGATACTATGATTGTAAGCAGACTTGAAGGATAATACAAAGATAGATTTCTCTCTTCTACAATATCAGATTCCTCACCCGTCTCTCTCTGTGTTATGTAAATTGTTTTAGCTGCGGTGACTGTCATCTCACCAGTCAGCTCATAATTTATTTAAAATCACTTTACAAAGTTTAATCAGCCCTACAAATTGTATCTGGCTTGTTAACTCTGTCTTCTCACTCACTTAAGATTTACCATCTGATTATTGTTTTATGAGAGATATGTTCATTTGATTACCTATTTATGGTCTGAGTACTCAGTTATGATTTGTTATCTCATTGATCCACTTATAAAATACCAAAAAAACCATTATTTCTAAGTTACCAAGCATCCTTAGATTACAACCCTAAGGAGTTTCTTGGAGTGATAACAGCATGCACAAAGACAACAGAGGCTATAAGAATGAAAAAGAAAGAAGAGAGAGGAGTAGTCGCTGTGCAGGAGGATTCAAGTGTGAGCAAGGAGGCAGAGCGCAGGAGTAGAAATGCATAGTAGAGGAAGGTTGCATTGAAGGGATATGGTGCAGAGAGTATAAAAGGCAGAAAAATAGAAAGTGCAAGGGGCGTGCAGAAGACACTGATGCAGAAAGGGAAGAGTAGCGTAACAGAACAACAACATGGTTGGTAAGCCATTGAATAATTTTATATCACTATAACAAGTTTCAGTAACAAAGAATTTAGTATTCAGGGTGGTCGGGAGGTGCTAGGGAGGACTGGTGTCCTCAAAGGTTCAAGTGGGTGCTTGAACACAGGGAGTTGGTGCTTCCTTATAGTTGGTGCTAGAGAAACCAGGGAGTTGGTGCTTCCTTCTAGTTGGTGCTAGAGAATCCAGGAAGTTGGTGCTTCCTTCTAGTTGGTGCTAGAGAAACCAAGGGGTTGGTGCTTCCTTCTAGTGGGTGCTAGAGAAAACAGAGAGTCAGTGCTCTCGGCAAGTTGCAGCTTGCAAAAACCATAGGTTGTAGCCTCACAATGAGTTGGTGCTCATATGTATGATAATGTAAAGAATGTAGATAATACTTATCATATAAAGAAAAAGAGGTTTTTACCCTGTATGGGTTTCCTCGGGAATTATCTGTCTCTGTCTTTCTCATATATG
>ML785002.1:786198-802398 GCA_009831015.1 Picea engelmannii
GTGCCAGGTGCTTGTTTTTGCTTAGATTTAATACATATGATACATTTGTCTAAAAAATGAAATACAAGTTGTGAAGGTTTTGCATTGACAGCTGGGGGAACGAAATAACTCCATTTCACCTATTCTATCTTCAAGAAGTGCTAAGTGTTTGTCCTCACATGGATTCAGTGTACATGATACACTTGTCTACAAACTGGGTCACAAGCTGTGAAGTCTCGGCTTGACAACTGGCTTCGGCAAAATAGCACTCTCGGGCCAGTTGTGGAAGTTTATCCTCTATTTTTACATTGACGAGTTCAAGAGCGCCGAGTTGTGCACTAGGCTGAATCAAATGTTTGTCGATTTGAGTCGGGTCTACCCTATCCATCCTAGAGATTTCTACTGAATTCCTCTCATTCTTCTCCTTCATGTCGAGAGAAATCCGATCTGTACTCATATGTCTCAACGCCTCTGTGTCGCCTCCAATCTCCATTCCTAACAGCTCACCATTCATGGCACTGCAGGCTTCTGCTAACGAATTTGTCACTTTTTGAGCCTGCTCTTTGCTTAAAGTAATATGATGTTCCCAATTCTTTAACAAGATATTACCCCTAGTTTGTTCGGCAATGGTGAGCCCAGGAGGCCCTGAAAACCTGTTGGTAGTCGCTATCACTGCCTCTTGAAAAGAGATCCGAGCAGCTTCTGCATTTCTTTCTTTGTTAATCAGATTCTCAGAGATCTGTTGTATTAACAAGCAGTCTTCTCGAATCTCTCCTACTTTGTTAAGTAGGCTCTGTTGAGCAGAGAAGACCCTGCTCTGAATATCAGTTGATCGGGATTTAACGATATCGATGTCAATCGCCTTGCTTTTTGCGACCTCCAGCTGAGCCTGCAGCTGTGTAATCGTATCCCTCTGCTAGCCCGATTGCACCCGACCATCTCGGATCGTAGATTTTGCTTGTTCCAGCTTGGTTTTGAGGACTTGGATTTCTTGTTTATCGGCCAATCGGGCCAGCTCTATTTCTCCGCTCGCTTGACTCTTAGCGTTCTTTGCCGCCGAAGCCACCCTGGCTTCAAGAGTTTTGATCAGGCGATTTTTTTCTTTGAGTTGTTTCTTTAACATTTCGACCGAGAATTGATTTTCCGTCGCATACGCTCCTAGCGTTCCTGCAATTTCCGTGGCAAATTCATCTTTCCTTTTATTCATCCCATCGGTCATTACTTTGAATATTTTAACAGTGGACTCTCCCTCTTAATAAAATTCTCACTTCACCACAGCTTTCCTCTTTTTGTCAAAGAAGAATTCATTAGGAGGGAGTTCCTCTGCCCTTATAGGTCTCAATTCTTCACCAAATATCCATCCCTCGCTAACGCCTGCCTGTGCCGACTGCAAGGGTGTGACAGAGGTGATGGGTTGCCCGATCTGCTTCGCAGCCTTACCTGGTGTATCAAAGGAGTCTTTCTCCTTCGGAGGATTAGAAGTATTTGTCTCTGTCCGTGTCTCCGGATTCTGATCTTCTGGTGGGTCTGTGATTTTTACTTCCACCTCTGGACCATGTTCTTTGGGTGGGTCAGTCGTCCCTTTTTTTGTTTCGGGATTTTTTCCCTGTTCGGGACTCTTCTCCTGCTCGGGACTCTTCTCCTTTTCTGGATTCTTCTCCTGCTCAGGACTCTTCTCCCTTTCAGGATTTTTCTCCGTTTCGGGATTCTTCTCCTGCTCCCCTTCCTGACGTTTTTCGGGGTTAGAGGTTTTCCCCTCAGAACTTCTGGCCTCTTTTTCTTTATCCTTGGAAAGTCCCAGACCTCCTAGCACCACAGGGAGACATCGTTTCCTATGCTACTGAAATTTTAAAACTGATGCCCTGTCTTCAGGTGCTAGGGATCTGATTCGAAATTGCACCTCCGAATAGGACCTCGCCCCTCGGAAAACATCGTCCGAGGGTGAACATTCATGCTCGAACCTCTTTAATCCGTAATTTCCCAAATGAGTGCTTACAATTCCCTGAGGATCATGCTTCTTGTACTCGATAGAGACTAAGCTCAAGCTTTCTATGGCTGTAGCTTCAGCCTTAGCATGTCCAAAGTCTAATAAGGAATAGGAATTTAGCCGAATAGGGAAAAATGGCCATACCTTCTTTGATGACGCTTTGAGCTCTTTGCTCACTCCGCCGATTACTGTTTGTCGAGCAATCTCGCGACAAGCTAGCTTGTCGGGGATAAATAGTGGTAGCGCCAGAGGAGGAACAACAGCTCCAAATACTCTCAAATAGGAGAATTCCTCTTCCACGTACCAGTCCGCGATACGGCTCATATTCTCAGCAATGGTATCTGAGATGCGGGGTGGAAAAAGACCAAAAATGGTGATGTGCAGGGGCACCATCACCCAGTTAAAAATCTCATAGATAAACTTATCTGCGTTATTTTCCCACAGCTTGTTGTGGTACTCATGCACAATTTTTTCTTCGGTTGGACTCCAAGCCCAATTCATCAAAGGGAAAGGCGTCATGGAGCATATTGCGTCCATGATATACGTGGACATGAAGAATCTGGAAGCTTTCCTGGCTACCTTCTGCTCCCTGTACTCGGTGACCCTGTTGAACAAACTATCGGAGAGCATTTTTGCTTAATTGAATGAGGAACCTTCTGCTACCCGAAAGATGAGAGGTACCCACTGGACGTAAAAATGTGCGGTATCTTCCCATCCGAAAAGCTGACAAGTCATCATCGCCACATACATATAGTTTGGATCCAACAAAGAAATCAAATACACACCCTTGTTGTTCACTCTAAATGTCGAGGAATGAGACACCCAATCTTTTATCAAGCCTGGCATGGTTTTGTCAAATTCTTCACACTCCTTCTTTTTGAAGTCCGCCAGGAATTCCTTGCCATATGTGCATTCAGAGGTTGCTGGGAGCTTATACATAGACTGAGTATGCTCGGGCCTAAAAGTCCCAATCATGGCATGTCGGTCATTTATGATAGTTCTGGAAGGCAGGTCGATGTGATCCAATGCCCATCGGATCATGTCGTAGTATGGGAGCAACCGAGGTCTGGTTGCAACCAGGTGCATTCCCGACTGAACAACTGTCTTGTACTTAGTTTTCAGGTCGTCCTTCACAATATCATAGTTATAGTCATCAGAGTCTGAACAGTTTACCAACTCGGATTGCAGGATATCTGTAATAGATGACCAGGTGGATACTGAGCCACCTGACCAAGGCGAAGTATCTGAGACGTTGTCCGGACCCTGTGCTGCGATTTCGACATTTTCTTTAGCTGCTCTCCTTGTCGCCATAGCTGAAGCTTGCTTTTTTGCTCTTCTGCAGTAGACCTGTGTATACATGCGGAAATGAGTTCCCTCGAAGAAAGGTGAGCTTTGTACGCTTACGAGAAATGTTCAAAACAGAAAGAAACATTTCGTATATATTTGAAAACCCTGTACCTTTTGAACAAGTCTGTCAAATCGCAAAATAAAACCAAATTTATTGTATGAATCTGATCTTATTTGTTTGTGGATCGACCCTAAATCTTACATTAATGCCATCAATGTTCGGCAACTTTGACGGGCAATCAGTTCATGGGGAGCAAGTAAATCCCTCGTGAAGTGTGCAAACCTCGATGCGTGGGGCGTACTTCGCTTAATTTCATTTTTCTAAAATTTCAGATCTTAACGACTTAAAGATTTCCTCGCTTTTCGCCACCTCGTGAATTTTCCTTTAACGTTTTGACTTTACAACTCGCGAGACTGTGAGTTCTGATTTTAGCATTAATTAACAATAATCTTGATGTGGCGGATCCTTAATGACATGATTAACTTAATCGCCGTATCGTGACTCGGGAATTCGAAGATAAACTTTTAGGAGAATGACATTCCGAGTCGCGATATCGCGATGCGGCGATAATTAAAGCTCGAATTAAGAGAAGGAAATCTTAGATTAGGCGATTAATTAATCTCGCTATAATTATGTCGCAACTCCGCGAATCGGAGTTTTGGACACCTTAACTTTACGAAAGAAAATGTCGGGCGGCGATGTGCCGAGAACCAAGTTTAACCGTGGTCAGTTTTTTTACCCTTGGTTCTTGACTAAGGTCATAAAAACGTTATCACGTTCTCGGCCCTCGGGGTTGTAAAAACAAAAATTTAGAGTCGACGAATGCCGAAGCACGAAACCCCGACGATGTCTAACTAAGGGTTAAAGGTTTTATCCTATTCTTGTCTTGGACGAAAATTAGAACCGAGTTCGCATTTTCGTGACTCAGGACTTGTGAATTCAAGAAATAAGGTTTCCGACTGGCGAGACCACGAAATAAAACAAAAAGAGCAAATGTTCTTGCGAATGGTTTTGTTTTAAAAAAGCGGGAAAAGAATTTATGCTTAGGCGACAAGATTTACAGAGTTTTAAGATTCCGGAAGGGGAAGAAAAGCAACTTTAGATCTCAAATATCAAAATTGAAAATTGCGCAGGGTGAAAAACAAGGGCGACTCCAACAGGAAGCCTGATGTACATCACAACATCTTGCCCAGACATAATGCATGTTGTAGGAATGGTAGGAAGATATCAGGTTGCACCTAAACAGAGTCATTTGCAAACTGTCAAAAGGATATTCAGGTACTTAAAAGAAACAATGACTTATGGTCTGTGGTATCCCATAAATCAAAGTCTTCAGTTGACTGCTTATTTAGATGCAGATTGGGCAAACTGTGTTGATGAGAGAAAAAGCACCAGTGGAGGAGCATTCTTCTTGGGTGACTCCTTAGTATCCTGGCTTAGTAAAAATCAAGGTTCCATTTCTTTATCAACCACAGAGGAAGAGTACATTGCTGCTGCTACCTATTGCACACAGGTATTATGGATGATTCAAACACTTGCAGACTTAGAGGTAAAATATACTGCACCGATCCCAATTCATTGTGATAACACTAGTGCCATTAGTGTGTCTAAAAATCCTGTCTTCCACTCCAAGACAAAACATATTCCCATAAAATATCATTTTCTAAGAGAGCAGGTCACCAATCAGATTGTTCAGGTCCATTACATTCCCACTACAGAACAAATTGGAGAAATCTTTACTAAACCCCTAGCCAAGACACCATTTGAATATCTCAGACAGAAGCTGGGTGTCATTTCATTTCACACCTAAAGAGTCCATCTTGTTAGGGGGAGTTGTGTATTGTTTGAATATCTAATGCCTCCTAAAATTACTGCAATAGCTCAGGGGGAGCATGTCTCTTCTTTGACATTGATGTCAAAGGGGGAGAAAAGAATTCGGGTGCCTTAGTTGACATCAATGCCAAAAGGGGAGATTGTTGGCAAATGTTTAACAAGTAGCGTATGCTTGTCATTGATGGCAAGTACAACATTGAAGATGGCATGAGTATAGGAAGAATGTAACAGACAGGCATCAGAAGCAGTTTGGGAAGATGCTGCAGAGGATGGTTGGCATGCTTTATAGGCAGTATGCGCTTGTCATTGATGGAAGGATCAGAGTGTGCATCGATGGAAAAACAGGAACAACGTAACCTCAGGAGGAATTAGCATAGAGTCGAATGCAGTGCGTAGGTGTGCACCAGGGATGAGGTTAACTCATGGATAAAGCTCAAGGGAGATAGCATACTTAGGATCACAGGCGGATCAAAGGTCGATGCCTTTGACACCTAGAAATTCTTCCAAGTAAGAAGGATGTGTAAAGCTTGGAGGAGAAGCGTTGGTGATCGTTGGATCCCATCCCGAATTCTCGATGACCGTCAGATCTCAATGTAGACAAGAGGAGCGCATAGATATGGAGGATATATCTCGGGCATTAGATCCAAGCGCGGGGTCTGACCACCGTTGGATTGAGGAGAACCTGCACGTTCTTTAAAGTGCAAGGAGTAGAGGGCTCACAAAATCCCGAAAGAAGGAGGACCGTCCATCTTCAGGCAGGACACGTGGGGATAGATCGTCAGTTCGCTGACTAGAGAGTCAAAGGAACAATGTTCCCTAACCTCTCGAAATTGTGATATCTGAAATCATGATTTAATCTAAGCCGTCAAAGCAAGATAGAATCTGGACCGTTGATCCAAGTCCCTTTCGGGGTTTCGAGGATCGAGTGTTGAAGATGTCAATGAATATTACCCAATATCGCGATATGCGAAATCGCGACATAATTACAACCGTTAGATCAAGATGTGATCTGGACCGTTGATACGACTTCTTTATGGAGTTTCGTGGATCGGGATTTGGAAGTGACAAGAACATTCACCACAGGAATGTCGAAATCGCGATATGCGAAATCGTGAAATGATCTGAATCGTCAGATCAAGTGTTGATCGGGACCGTTGATCCCATACCATTTTGGGGTATTGGGGATCGCAACTTGGAGAGTCGAGATGCCTCATCTCCAAACTCACGAAATGCGAAATGGTGAAAGCGCCTTATGCATAAGGCTGTGGTCACAGCCCTTGGTCACATCAGCGAGAGATGGAGGAAAGAGCTAGAGAAACCAAGCTCATTTTTGGGGATCGCGACTAGGGATGTTGAGACACATGGTCACACGAATGCCGAATTGCCGAATGCCGAAATGTAGAAATGAATGCAAGATCCCATGGAATCAATCCAACGGTGCAGGTGAATTTGAACAAGATCGGAGGGCTACTGTAGCACGACATAGTATCACTGCCAGAAACCACTGATGGTTTCAGCCAGAGGACTCGAAGACACTTGGGGATGATTGACAGAGAAGGTGAAGAGTCTCTGGGAATCTTCAAGAGGGATGAAGATGTTCGTGAAGGCGATTGAAAACTGGATCGACATTGAGGCCTTTATTTGAAACAGAGAAGGTGAGCTCGACTGTCACAGAGAAGACGAAGAGTCTCAAACTTCCAGAGAGGCTGAGGAATCTCAGTACAACATACAGTGATGTTGAACGATTGGAAAATGACCAGAGAAGCTGAAGAGTCATGATGATGATCAGACAGAGCACTCAATTTGTGGAGGAATTTGGTGCAGGGTGAGCATGCAGAGGCATTGCGAAGATTGCATGCACAAAGACAACAAAGACTATAAGAATGAAAAATAAAGAAGAGAGAGGATTAGTCGCTGTGCAGGAGGATTCAAGTGTGAGCAAGGAGGCAGAGCGCAGTAGTAGAAATGCACAGTAGAGGAAGGTTGCATTGAAGGGATATGGTGCAGAGAGTATAAAAGGCAGAAGAACAGAAAGTGCAAGGGGTGTGCAGAAGAGACTGATGCAGACAGGGAAGAGCAGCGTAGCAGAACAACAACAGGGTTGGTAAGCCATTGAATAATTTTATATCACTGTAACAAGTTTTAGTAACAAAGAATTTAGTATTCAGGGTGGTTGGGAGGTGCTAGGGAGGACTGGTGTCCTCAAAGGTTCAAGTGGGTGCTTGAACACAGGGAGTTGGTGCTTCCTTCTAGTTGGTGCTAGAGAAACCAGGGAGTTGATGCTTCCTTCTATTTGGTGCTAGAGAAACCAGGGAGTTGGTGCTTCCTTCTAGTTGGTGCTAGAGAAACCAGGGGGTTGGTGCTTCCTTCTAGTGGGTTCTAGAGAAAACAGAGAGTTAGTGCTCTTGGCAATTATCTGTCTCTGTCTTTCTCATATATGTGACTGATGTTGAATGTGCCTTTGTTTATTTCTCTGCATTATTGTGATCATCATTGAGTGCCTTGTAAAGTTTTAAAAGAAGCATAACTATTAAAGGACGGTAACAACTGATTCACCCCCCCTCTCAGTTGTATAACAATTATTGCATAATTTTTCTTAGAAATTGCTACATATATGCTGCAAAGTGTTCTTGTTCTGAGAAGGTACTCAAACAACTTCACACCTCATATCCTTCCTTGACCTCTTGCAACCTTTCGGTGATCAAAGGGAAGTATGCTTGGCTACAATACTTTCTATTTGATCCCTTGAGGTCACCAGAGAATCCTACCTTGTGGTGGACCTCTTCCATCACTAAAATGAGGCAATTTATTACTAAGGTGATAGTGGTAGGATCTTCCATTATTACGAACGATTTGGGAGTCTTGTGTTGGGATTTGCACAAGTACAAATCCTATGATAAAATATTGGTGTTGTTTCCAAGGAGAATTGAGTCATTCTCCTCAACGACATATCTTTGGTAAACTTTCTCCCTATATTACAAGTTTACCTAGTGACTTCACTGAGGGTAGTTTTTTCACCTTCCTTTGATGATTCAAGGGGGGTCATCTGATGACCCCATTGATACATTCCAAGGTGTCATCCTACTCTTAAATTTGTGATATTGTGTATTTTCAAGTGATGGAATTATGACATGTTGGTCACTTCACATAATGTTTCCCTCCCTTGATATTGAGGATATTTTTTGATACCCAAGTCACTTTTCTCTAGTTTGGTGAAAAAATTGTCCAAAATTTGATGGAAATCGATCCTTGGTTATTACTCATGTTGTGTATTTCGTGAAGTATGTTTTAGAGATAGATGTGAAACATCAATATGTGCTAATAAGATTGTTTTTTCTATCTCTGAAAACAGGAAAAAGGGACTAGGTCAATCATACTCTTAATCCAAAGAGTATATCTTCTCTTACAATATTCATTGATGAATCCCTAAAAGGGTGGTCCCTGAGAACAAAAAGATATGAATTTATTCTCCATGATCTCATAGTGGCCCTCCAAAGGGAAGGGTTATCTTTTGATCTTGTTGAGGAAGATGAAGAATCCTTTGAAGAACAATAATTTGAAGAGGTGATTCATGAAGAGGGTTACAAACCCCTTGAAGAGGAGCAAGAATCACCTCATGACTTCATTGAATACAACGAAGACTTGATTGAAGAACGAGAGCTTGAAGAGGTGATTCATGAGGAAGGTTACCAAGAATAACATGATTTGTCCTGTGAAAATATCGAATAAGATCTTGAAGAGGAGCCTGTGAAAATATCGAATAAGATCAAATATCGAATATTTGATCTTGAAGAGGAGCCTGTGAAAATATCGAATAGGCTCCTCATAAAGATTAAGCATTGGTATTTTATCCTCCACTTGATGAAGTCATCCAAGCCTTCATTCCTCCTACATAGGAATAAAATGACGTGGCAAGTTACACTCCTTTCCAAGTTTTTGATGTTGATGCATTTAATGAATGGGAAAAAAAGATGTGATAGAGGAACCCTTCGATGCAGTAGATCCTTCATTTTATAATAAAGGTGATGATGTGGTTGATAATATTGATGAGTTTATACATGTTGGGAGATGTAAAAGAGATGTGATTTTTCATGATTGAGATCCCATTTACAACATTGGATATCATTTTCAATTGTTTCCTTTACAAAAATCATAAGTGATTGCTATTGATTTAGATGGTTTTTCCAACCACCCAAGGATGACTTAGTGAAACATTCTCATGATGATTTCCAATCGTATCGTGGGGGGTTTGATACTTTTTTTTTCGAGAAATTGGATTGATTCTATGAAGAATATTTTCAACCATAGTTGTTCTCTAATTTTTATGAGGGTAAGGACATGGTTTTCTCGGAGCAGGATTTTTGTGATCAAAGTTTCCATCTTCCTCTTGTTTCACCTTTCTATTATACTAAAGATATGGTTGGGATTTTTCCTCATTGGTAATCACTTTCTTTTAGGACTTAGTTGTTTTCAACCTTTATTTTGTTGTAGGCCATTTCATTTTCACATGAGGCTAACAAGCATCGGGTCAGGAGTAAATTTTGTTCTCTAGTCCTGGTTTGATCCCTTATCTTTCCCTCCCTCCTCCCATTGACAACCTTAGAGTATTCCTTAGGTTCCTTCTTATCCCTTCTCTATCTTCATGTGATGGCCTTGTAGCTAAGTATGAGGATATGCCTTTGTCTGACTCTTTCAACCTTGTATTGGAACAAATAGATAAGGATTGTGGTGATGCCTCCTTGCATGGCTTTGTCCCTCCCTCCTGCCTCCATGAGTTGTATTTTATGACTAGTTATGGTATGATGTACATCCCAACTCATGATATTTTTGTGCTTGAATGCTCCTTATTTTGGTTTATGATGAAGCACATGGGTAGATATTCCAATACAATATTGGGATGATTTTACTAGTTATATTATTATACCTAACATTTCAACTAACATAGATTAGAGTAGGTAGGGTAGAAATTTGCATCTTGCATTGCATTTGTATATATGTTGCATCATGCATATCATGCTATTATAGTTGCATATTTTGACATAGACATGATGAATTCTTGTTTTCATATAATGAATACATGCTAGGAAATTGCATTTTATCATTGAATATTGTTTCTTTAATGTTTTTTAGCTAAGAAAAAAATTGTTTTCAACATGATTTTGGATTATCACTGAGAGTCGGTGGATCACATCCATCAATAGATAATTCTAAAGTGATTTTTTTGTTGAAGTGGGTGAAATATTGTAGGTATTGTACAACTAGAGATGTTGAGGTTCTCATGTTCTCTATGGTGATCACATGTCCCCATGCTAGAGTTGAATGTTACCCTCCCCCATGCCTAGGGGTAACTAGAGAAGATCATGTCTCGAGGCCCCAAATGGAGAACATGATATACACCGTGATGATGATCAAAATGTCCATAGATGGTAGCCCAACAACCCCCCTTATTTTCCTCGCAACATAGATCAACCAAGTCTCATCACATTCAAGCAACCCAGAGTATGGGATATGGTAAGTTATTGTCTCCATGAGGTATGTTAGTGCTTCTTTTATGAAAAGTATTTTTCTTAATTTTTTGGGCATGTGGATGAGGATATTTGGTTGAAGTTGGATAAAGGATCACTGGTTTGGGAAATTGTGTCAGTTTCCTTGTTTCACCTTGGTGGTCATATTTTGTGCCCTATTCCTGTGATGTCATCGCCCAGGGAAAAGGGGTAATACTGGGGAGACCTCCCAAGGGTAATGTTATTATCCCAATCATACTTAACACCTTCCATATTAAATCCTTTCACATATCCTGAAATTTGGTTATGGGCCACTTTGTCATGATAAGAGGGGCTAAAGGCCCAGAGGTTATTTCACAACTGCTATAAAAGAATAAGAAAATGATGCTAGAAACGAAGGTGAACATAGAAAAGAAGGATCACCAAAATCTGGTCCAACTTGAGCTCTAATATTTCAGTGCTCACCCTGATCCCAAAAATTAATGCTATAACCTGAAACCATGAATAAAAGGGGACCCACAAATTTGAAAATGTAAGTGAAAGCATGGACTAGAAAAATGAAAAAAAGGGGTTTGGACAAAGGTGGCATGGAAATATGGGGCAACTCAACAACAAGCACATCCTCCACAAAGACACTCATAGAGATGGATTAACACCATAAGCCATGAAGTAAGCCATAAGCCATATCATTTTCACACTTACTCTTGGTGGGTTTTTACTTTCCCTTGTCACTCTCGAGACGAATCCCTCTACTTGGGTTATTTTATTTCTTGTCTAGGTGGCATACCTGATAGGGTTGTATGAAGACCCTCCCATACTTAAACTTGGTAAATCACATGGGGTCCTAGGATGGTGTGATTCTTTAAGGGGATACTAAGGTGAATTATCTTGCACGTCTTATATCTTAAGTTGCAACTTACTTTGTATGTCTTAAGGACTAATGTATCTTATGAAATTTTTCTAACCATGTTTTATACTTTGGATTGTTTTGGATGGCCTTGACATGGTTACTGAGGGAATTCTTGGGCTTGTAACCAAGACATTGTTCCTTTATTGCAATATTTTGGCATGTGTGATGGAGAGAATTGGGTCATCTAGTGGCTCATCAACCTTAGATAGTGGCCCTCACATTCTCAGAACCTTGGATGATGGACATATGGGCTTGTTTTGAGTAGTTCTGGTCATTATGCGACACATATAGGTTGAAATACCATAGGCTAGGAAAAACACCCCAGGGATTTTTTGCAGAGAGTATAGAGGATGTTCCAGTAGTGGGCCTTTTTACATCACTTAGAGACATTATTTCATCCCTCTTAGCCCTAGACATGGCCTTTGGAGGCCCTTGCAACACCCTCTAGAATTTGACATCATCTTCTTCGATAGGGTTTGGTGGATGGTTTGGTTCCAAAGATGATTGGCATGGATTGGGATGAGGAGATAAATCACTTCACACTCATTCACCCTTAGGGCATGCCACATGGCCTTTGGAGGCCCAACGTTTTCCTTTGGAGGCATGACATCACCCTCTCCTAGCTTGATGTCACACATTTGGAGCATGAAGTCATCATTTTAGGGTTTCATTGATGTATATTTTTATTTTGGCATTATGTTAGAGGAAAAATAAGTGTTCAGTCCCACTCATAGTTTATTATTGACAAATTATGTGGACAAATCATATTAGGTTTTCCTCACATAAAAAGGAAAACCTTTGTTTCATTTTAGATCATCACAACTCTCACTTGGTAGACTTTAATTATGAAATTTTCACCCTCTAAGGGTCATTGGATATCTCTCTCTAATGTGCTATGCTTGGAAGGTCACTTGTGGATGGTTTTTGTTGATTTTGGATGGGAATTTCTGAAATTAGGTTTTTATCTCTTGGTTTATTAGATGAAGTAAGTGTTTTTTTTGCAATTTGTTCTTATTCTATTAATAATTCATGGTAAAGTTTTCTATTTTATGTTAGACATATTTCTTGGTGAAATCCTAAGAGAGGAACATAAGTTCTTCTTTCTCTCACAAGGCGATTTTTGTCCAAAATTTGTGAAAGTATCCTTGCTAGGGTTAGAACCCTAAATCCCTAAAGTACTAGCACTTTAGGATTTTATCCCTATATTTTTTATGTTTGACCTAATTGAAGCTACAATAAGAGAAGAACGATTTCTAGGGCCCAAATGTGCTTGCACGCTATAAGTCCTTCTCCTTATGATTTAAAGCCTAAGGCCCAAATGTGCTTACACCTTAGGGTTTGAATCCTACCTCTTGGTTGCAATTATATCAATATTCAAGATTAGTTGCATTTGATGTTATAAGAATCCATAACCCAATAAAGTCTTTTATCTAAGAAGTAGCTATCTTTGTGAATTGGTTAACAAACTCACTCTCTCAACTCTCTCAATATCTCTACTAACTTTACCAACACTAACATTGGCGAACTCAGTTATTGTTTTGCTGATGTTATAAAAGTTTGCTACAACCACTTGGAAACACTATAATTTGTTGCATACACTCTTGTAAAGGTGGCCTAACTCATTCATAAATTGCATCTAACAATTGGATAATGTTCTAGTGGATATATGCTAAGTTTTTATGGTAAAATGTTGCATTTCTGAGCATTAATTGTTACTTTTGTTACAAATCATTTACTAATGTCATTTAATTGTTTACTGCTACAAATTTGTATCATCCATTGCAACTTATATTGTCTAGTGTCATAAGAGGTTATTCCACATAATCGAGATTGTAAATTGTTACATATATGTTGCAAAGTGTTCTTATCCTGAGTAGGTACTCAAACAAATTCACACCTCTCATTTTTCCTTGACCTAGACCAATCTTCCAGTGATCAAGAGAGGGGGCGGTAGGCTTGGATAAAATAATTTCTATTTGATCTCTTGAGGTCACCAGGGAAGCCTCCCTGTGGTGGACCTCTTCCATCACTAAATGAGGGAAGTTCTTACTAAGGTGATAGTGGTAGTATGTTCCATTTTTACATAAGATTTGAGAGTCTTGTGTTGGTATTTGCACAAGTACAAATATTGCGATAATGGGAATGAATAAGGAAATTTTCACTTTTGTGGATAAATGCGATATTTTCAATTTCCATAAGGGGGAAATAGTTAAAACACTTGGAAAACTAAAACCTTTACCTACTTCTCCTATTTTATGGACAATCATTTCTATGGAATTTATTGCGGGGTTACCCAAATATGGTAATAATGTTTTTGTCATGGTTGTGGTCGATCCCCTTTCCAAATATGCTTATTTTTGTGCCCTCAAACATCCCTTTAAATCTTCCACAATTTCTCAATTATTCATGGATAACATTTTCTAACTCCATGGTATGCCACAATCTGTTGTCAAAAATCATGATCCCACTTTCACTAGTAATTTCTAGCAAGAATGCTTTTGACTCTAGGGAACTCAATTGCATCTTAGCATTTCCAATCACCCTTAGATGGGTGGTTAGATTGAATCCATTAATAAGTGTTTGGAAGCCTATTTGAGGTTATTTACTTCCAAATAATAGTCCCAATGGGTTCAATGGTTACCCCTAGAGTAGTGATGGTACAATACAACTTAACATGGTGCGACTCACATGAATCCCTTTGAGGTTGTATATGGTCAAAATCCTCCATCAATATTATATTACTAACCCAACATTGATCTGAATTCCATTTTTAAGAAGGGGATCAAGTGTTTCTTCATCTGCAAACATAAAAGTAGAAATCCTTCAAATATGATCAAAGCCATAATCCTTCTCCAAAACTTTATGCCCCCTATAATATCCTCAAGTGTATTTAGATGGTGGCTTACAAATTAGAACTTTCAATCCACTCTAAAATCCATTCCATCTCTCATGTCTCCTACATAAAGAAAGCGATTGTATCTAATTTCCGTTTTCAAACTACTCTTCTTTAATTAGATGTAAAAGGTTGCATTTGGTTACAAGCTGAGGCCATCCTTGAAAAATGTGATCATAATCTCTGCTAGCACACTATCTAGGAAGTCCTAATCCAATGGAAGGATACATAGACAAAGGATTCCACATGGGAACCAAAATTCATTCTATAACACTTCTTTCATCTCAATCCTTGAGGACAATGTTGTTTTTTAAGGGGGAACTATAAGGAAAACAACTTGTAGCAGAGGTTTTTATGGAACCTCCCCCCAAAATGTCTTCCTTCTCTATTTATAGTGGAATTTGTTAGTGGTTTTTACATTGGTGATTTTGTAAGAACCATGTGCACAGATGCACACATAAAAGTAAATTCCTGGTGATGATACAATCATATTCACCATTAACCACTATAAACAAAATAAAATACAAAGTAGTGGTTCACTCAAAAAAAATCACACCGGTGTGCGTACTCATTACATCCCGGTGCATGTAAACATGATGCCCTAGTCTATACAATTATTTGGTTCAATGAGGAATGATAAAATAAAAAAAATTACCATACCAATTTTCATTTTTACACCTCATTCCATGCTTCCAACATCTCAAAAAAGCACCACTGCCCAATAGTACCACTAGTATATTCCACACATTTCCAAATTTTGGAAAATAATGCAAATTTTCATTTCTTTTCTACGGTGCAACCAATCCTCCTTAAGAGAGAATATACCACTAAATTGTTTATTACCTTTTTATTTTCACTTTCATTGCATTAAATTTAAAATTGGTTTGAAATTTGGTCTTTTCTATATTTTTTTATTCCACGTAGTGTGTTTAAATGATTCATCTCACCCCTAAATCTGGTGCGCCATGTGAATTGTTTTACAGGAAGCATCACTAGTGCATTTGGGTCAAATTCCGACAGCGCGTTCGATGCAATTTCCACTTTCTATTGTCAGAAGACCAACAAACCTCGGACCCCCTCAAACGTCGTTTCACAGGATGTCATTTTTTCGATGACCTAGTTTTCGTCTGTATTGTGACGTTATATGACACCACGTGTCATCATAAATTGGATTGTCCAGCCTGATATTGATGTCGTAAGACCAAAGTTTAGGGACGTTTCAAATGTAGCAATACCGACGTGTCAAACATGGAAAACGGGACGTTTCAAACGTGGAAAGACCGACGTTTCAAACGTGGCAAGTGAGACGTTTCAGACGTGGAAAGAGAGACGTTTCAAAGGTGGAAAAAGAGACGTTCTTAAGGTGGCAAGAGAGACATTTTAAAGGTGGCAAGAGAGACGTTTCAAAGGTGGCAAGAGAGATGTTCTGAAGGTGGCAAGACCGACGGGATGAGGTATTAGCTCCGACGTGGTTGCTATGGGAGTGGCACTCTTGGATGTGGCAAGAACGACGTCCATCAGGTGGCAACAACGACGACCAGGAGTTACTAGCTCTGACATGGTTGCTATGGGAGCGACAATCTTGGAGGTGGAAAGAGAGACATCTTGGACATGGCAATAGCGACGGGAAGAGAGTGAAAGACGTCACAATTTCCACCTTTGTGTAGGTATTTAAAAAAAAAATACAATATCAATATCAAGACCTAATAGTCATTCCAAGCCCAAAGGAGGAGTAAGTCATATAGG
>ML785002.1:811889-822891 GCA_009831015.1 Picea engelmannii
CTGTACAAGGACGAGAGCCTATCTGCTCCAGGTCCCAATTGATACATAAGTACGCCTAAATATGGATTCTTTTATTCAATCGGCGGCGCTCCTCAAAATAGTCACGACCGTGACCCTGACGTCTCCCTTTGAAGTCTTTTCCACCTTCCCGTGCAGGCTCGCACGACGAGGTGCGGATGCTCCTGCATCAAAAACTACACTAGAGACTACCACTTATCATTTTGTTCTTCCTCCCGAGATGGCCCATCTCACGAATACTACGAGTGTCCAAACCGGAATTACTGCTGCTAGTCTTGCTCCTATCAATACTCAGTGAATGCTTGAGGTCAATTCAACACTCCCACCCAGTTATCATGCGTTGAATTCTTTGTTGAATGCTTCCAATCCAACACCTCCACAAACCCCAGCCAGTTCTCCAGGTGGTCCTCCTTTTCCTGGGTACACTATTCCCAGTTTTATTCCGACACTCCCTCCTTTTCCTTCTGGCAATCCTAATCCTAGTGGCACTATCCTGACCGTGACACCAAATGTGCAAATTCTTGTTGGTGGACAAGGTGGTATGATTCAATTTCCTCTTATTGGTCAAAATCCAATTACTACACAACCTTCAGTTGGCGCACAACCTACGGTAGGGGGACCAACCTCACCTTTTGGACAAAACATACCTCCTGAATTGGCCCAGTATTGGAATCAGCTTTTATAGAACTTTCCTCAAAATACTGGGGGGCAACAAACTATCCCTACTATAGGCCAACCCTATCCAGGTATACCTAATCCTATTTGGGGTCAGAGTCACAGTACTCAACCTCAGGTCCCTACTCAAACACAAGGTTACCACCCTTGGAATTACTATCCTCTCTAACCACCATCGAATCAGCCAGGGTCTTCCCAATATGGGCAGACTGCTTACAATCCTACTGGTTTACCGACAGGGCTTCTTCCCCAAAGTCACTAGTACCCCCAATTTAATCGACAGTTACCTTTTCTAGCTACTTTGGATTTGCTAGATTTGTCTAGGATTCTAAATGATCCTATTCGTCACTCTCCCCAATGGCCCGTTATTCCAGCCAAGCTTCCATCCGATATTCCTAAATTCGATGGTAAAGTGGGAGAGGACCCGAACAATCACGTGATGACTTTTCATCTATAGTGTTCATCCAACTCTTTGATGGATGACTCTATTCGCCTACGTCTTTTTCAAAGAACCCTTACAGGGTCTGCTGCGAAGTGGTATATTGAATTGCCACGGGGCTTCTTCTCTAATTTCAATACTCTAGCTATGGATTTTCTTACACATTACCAGTTGTCGATCCGTTATGATACTGGGACTGAGATTTTAACTTCTTTTAAACAAACTAAAGGCACTCACATCTCAGATCATATACATGAGTGGAGACGGAGATGACATCTCATCAAACTTGAACTCCCTGATCAGCTACTGGCAGAATGGTGCACGAAATCCTTTGTGAACGAAATTGGTAAAGACATTTCCATGGGTGGTGGTGTTATGGAGGAGTAGGCTATAAGTTGTGCCCAATATCTTGATCTCGTTTATTCACAAACGGGAACACTTTATGATTTGCTACCTGAACTACCCCGTCCTGGTACTTCCAGCACTTTGACTACTCCAGATGCCTCGCATGCAGCTGATGGTGTGATTGGTACTACCCATACCCACTCACATTCTGTTTCTAATACAACCCCTAAATCTACATCTTCTAATGTTAAAAATGCTCCGTCTCCTGCCACTCCCGCCGGTAAAACCTCTGAGGTGAACATTGTTCAATCTACCCCGACCGGTAAAGGTAAATCGAAAAAGGGGAGAGGAAAGAATAAGGAGGGCAAGAATAATAATCCAACAGAACAAACTAAAAATGCTCTTGTTGAAGATCGGGATAAGCGCAAACCACGGTACCCTTGCCTTATCTATGGTGATGATCACTATACGAAGGATTGTCCTCGACGTGCCGAAGTTACTAAGTTCCTTCAAGGAACGCCAAAACCATATGCACCGGCGGTCTTGTCCCAACCCTTCCCGTCTCAACAACAGGCTCAGTTGGTCATTCATGACCAACCATCTACTTCTACAACATCATATGTTTTGATGTGCACTGATGATTCTAAGAAGAACGACGTTGCAATCACAACTAGAGCTAAAGATTATTCTCCATCTAAGGAGAAGGTTGACGATTTACCTCCTGCTTTGATACAACCCTCTCCACCGACTCCACCTACGAACGGTCCTCTTCATCTCGAAAGACCGAGCCTCGATACAATCATCCGACCCCCTAAAGGTGTTGTTCGCAAGTCGACTTTCAATCCTTATGCTCGTGCCACCCAGAACTACAACATTGTAGAAGATCTGGCCCAGGCACCTTTAGCGATGTCATCCCTTGAAGTCCTTTAGTCTTGTCCTGCACAACGGGAGGCTCTGTTGAAAGCTATATGTGGAATTGACCCAACAGATACGAACTTAATAGTCTTTGACTTGGAAGATCACATTCCAAGGTTACCCCCTCAGCTTGCATTTCAAATTCAAGTTGTCGTCTCTGACAAGAACATTTGCTGAACTATTATCGATGAGGGTGCCTCTACGTGCATAATGTCTCTTGCTTGTTGGAAAGCCATTGGCTCTCCTCCTTTAAATGAATCACAAAATACTCTGAAAGCCTTTAATGGCTCTAGTTTTAAGCCTTACGGTGTTCTACCATCATTGCCTGTTACTCTAGAAGGTAAGACAGTCCAGGTTGAAGTGGAAGTTTTCGATGCTCCCCTTGATTATAATCTTCTGCTTGGTCGTAGCTGGATAGATTCCATGCGCGCTGTTGTGTCAACACTTTTCCTTGTAGTACGTTTTCCTCATCAGGGAAAGGCTGTTACGGTTGACCAACTTGCCTTCTTTAATTTCGATACTCATACTGGCAATGTGTCGTTTATAGCTAAAACCCCATCGGGTTACGAGAATGCCGGTGTAGGCCTTTTAAAAGACTCTTCATTGATGGGTACTTTTCCAATTCTGCCACCCGATGTTCCACGCCCGTCCATAGCCTCAATCAATATGATCTCCACCGTACCTCATGAACTTCTTGTGTATTTCGACCCTTGGATAGTCCCTGACCCTGGAGATCATACTCGTTTCAGCAATGTCATGTCGTTAAGTCCGGTTGAGTCGGCTTATCACGCCATTCAATCAGCAACACATTCTACCTCTTATCTTGATGAGTTGTCTCCTGATCCTTTTCGCGTTGTTTTTCCTACTGACGAGATGATCATGTCTGTCATGGAAGACACCCCTTGGGACGATGGGCATCATCGTTCCATACTCTTTCTGGAACAACACACTCTCAAGAACTACCAACGGATTTCGGCTTCGTCGATCGTTGTTGTCATATCCACCGTTCCTGGATATTCACATGATGTGTTTGCCGAAGGGAACCTTAGTAATATCTCTCCCACGATTCCCATTGATATATCCTTTAAACCTGGGATAGTTGAAAATGTTCATATTGGAGCTTCGTGTTCTCCAGAGGAGATTGTCACTTATACATCTCTTTTCAAAGAATTTCGTGATATATTCGCCTGGAGTTATGAAGAGATGCCAGGTATCGACCCTTCTATTGTTGTGCATGAGATAAAGACATACCCCAGAGCTAAACCTGTCCAGCAGTGCCTACGTCCTGTACACCCACGTAAAGCAGCAGCTATCAAACTTGAGGTTGAAAAACTTCTCAAAGCCAGCTTTATTTATCCCGTGGCTCTGACAGAATGGGTTTCCAACCTTGTTCCAATTGATAAGAAAGGTGGCAGTATTCGTGTATGTGTTTATTATAGGGATATTAACAAAGCCTGTCCAAAAGAAAACTTTCCAACCCCTTTCGTTGACCAAATTGTTGATGACTGTGCCGGAAGTGAAATCTTCTCTCTCATGGATGGTTTCTCCGGCTATAATCAAATTAACATCGCTCCCGAGGACCAACATAAAACTGCGTTTATTTGTCCTTGGGGTACTTTTGCCTATAGGAAACTGCCCTTCGGTCTTAAGAATGCTGGCACGAGGTTTCAACGTGCTATCTCTTATGCTTTTCACGATATAAAGCATGTCATTCAACCCTATTTGGATGATTTACCAGCTCACTCTTTACGCCAAGTCGATCACCCCACTCATCTCCGAGCTATTTTCGTTCGTTGTCGGTTCTATCGTATTCATTTAAACCCTCATAAATGTGTTTTTTGCGTAGAATCCGGTCGACTTCTAGGTTTCATCATTTCATGTCAAGGGATCAGGGTGGATCCACTTAAGGTTGAGGCGATTCTTAATCTCCCTCCTCCTTCTACATTGCGTCAATTGCAAATTTTGCAAGGGAAAGCAAACTTTCTTCGTTGTTTCATTCCTAATTACGCCGATATTACTCGTGGTTTTACCCGGCTACTGAAGAAAGGTTCAGACTTCGTTTGGGATACTATTGCTAAAAATTCTTTTGAGGCTTTGAAGTTATCCCTCACCTGAGCTCTGCTTCTCTTTCCTCCTGATTATAGTCGTGATTATTTTCTTTATCTTGTTGCCTCTGAGTATACCATCGGCATGGTTCTGGTCCAAGAGGATGATTCGCACGATGAACATGTTATTTATTACTTGATTCGAAGTCTCACATCCACGGAGATCAAGTATCAACATGTTGAGAAACTGGCCTTGGTTGCCATTCAAGCAGTTCAACGTTTTCGACATTATATCCTCTCAAGGAAAACTACTGTGATTTCTCATTGCAACCCCATGCAACATATTTTGACGCGTCAATTACCAGGGGGAAAATACTCCAAGTGGATTGTCATACTCCAGGAGTTTGACTTGGAATTCGATCGCGCCACGTCTAAGAAATCCTTAGTTTTCGCTGAGTTGATATCTGATTTTCCTCACTCTGCCATGAAAAATGTAGCAGTCGATTCATTACCTGATGAATCACTTTTCCTTATTAGCACGGACTATATTTTGTATGGGTATATCATTATATATCTCCAAACCCAGACTTTCCGGCCTGCTTTGTCTAGTTCTGAACGACGTCGCATCCGTTATCAAGCACGTCAATACATCATCCTTGGGGATACTCTTTACCGTCGAGGAATTGAATCTGTCTTTCGACGTTGTCTGACGTTTGATGAAGCCGAGAAAGCTTTGAATGACTGCCATTCCGGATCATGTGGTGGTCATATGTCTGGGTATGCTACTACCCAGAAGATCTTATGCGAATTATATTTTTGGCCTTCCTTGTTCAATGACTGCATTACTGCCGTACAGAAGTGCCATGCCTGCCAGACCTACAATCAGAAAATTCGGTCACATCCTGCTCCTCTACATCCTGTGGTCTCAGTTGGTCCCTTCACAAAATGGGGCATTGATTTCATGACATGTCACCCTCACTCGGCTGGGGGGCATGGTTACATCATTGTAGATGTTGATTACTTTACAAAATGGGCCAAGGCGATGCCAACATTCGATAATACTGGAAAGACTGCAGCGTTGTTTCTTTTTAACCATGTCATAGCTCATTTTGGTGTCCCTCAGGCTATCGTTACTGATCACGGTAGTCATTTTAGGAATTTTATGATGTATAAACTTACAGAAAAGTTGAGTCTTCATCATGAGAACTCAACACCCTATTATCCACAAGCTAATGGCCAGGTTGAAGCCATAAACAAAGTTATTATAACTATGCTTCGACGGATGATAGGAATTCATAAAACAAGCTGGCACACGATGTTGTTTTCGACATTGTGGGCATATCGGACATCTGTCAAATCTGCTACGGGGTTTACGCCTTTTCAATTGGTTTATGGTGTGGAAGCCATTCTTCCAATAGAATGAGAGATACCTTCTCTGAAGCTAGTTGTTGAACTCTTACCCAATACTTCTGCTGAAGAAGAACGTCTGTTGTATCTGATACGATTAGACGAGACTCGACGTGACGCCACTCTCATAATAGAATCCCAGAAGAAACGTGTCAAGGCGCAGTATGACAAGCATGTCAAGCCTCGCATTTTCTCTGAAGGTGATCTTGTTCTTCTTTATGAACAAGATCGAGATGTCTTAGGAGCTGGGAAGTTCGAGCCAATGTGGCGAGGTCCTTATATTGTTCGCCGAGTTTTAGATAAAGGAGCGTATGAGCTGGTTGATTACGATGGTATCCCTTTGAGTGAACCCAGGAATGGGTTGTACTTGAAGAAGTATTACGCATAAGTCATTTGTGCACAAATACTTGTATTTTATGTATCATACTTTGCATGTGTTACTTTAGTTTGTTGTTGACGTTCTCTGGTCTCTACCCTTATGTGACATTGTATTTGATTGTCAGATGTCGAAGTCTTCGATACCCTATATTGGCTTCGCTGATGGTTCTAGCTGTAGTACTCAGAACCTAGCTTCTGCTGCATGGGCAATATATGCCCCAACAAACGAACTTGTATCTTTACGAGGTATATGTCTTGGCCGTGCAACCAACAACATTGCAGAGAATAGTGCCGTGATTGAGTTATTGGTTGATGCTATCTCACTCGGAATTCATCATTTGGTTGTGGGAATCAAATCCTAGCTTGTAGTACTACAACTAAGTAATATCTATTCTATTCGAAGTCCTACTTTGTTAAGGGTGTATTTGCGAATTCACCTCTTGGAACGTTATTTCGATCATATTGAATATCAGCATATTCCTAGACGTCTTAATACATTAACAGATGCATTGGCTAATTATGTATTGGACAGACATTTGAATAATTTATAAATCAAACACATTAAAATTCACACAATATAAAGTAAACCGGTAGAAACCATCTGTTTATAACGATCAAAAGAGTTTGTTTGTTTTTTACAAAAAGTTTGTCCGAAGACCAAAATATAAAAAATGGAAGCTTATAGCTTATACAATGTGACATCATGGATGACGTTCACGGTAACACACAACTTCTCTAGCAACCCTACGGAGCAGTCAACCCATAGCTGCTGAAACTCCTACAGTGTGACGTTGATCACGTCGTGGAATCTCTTCCAGAGTCATATCTGGAATGTCTGTTGTCAAACCCTCTAAATTCTGCTCCACAACTTGATAATCTTCGGCATACTGTGGTACTGCTGCTGCTACCTCTCCTTGTCGCTGGATAGGAGAAGTGCCAGGAGGTCTATATGTTCCAACATCTGTGTTATCAACAAACATATTGAGTTAGTGTTCAGATAAATACATAAAACAAAAACATTTAAATATGATTAAAATTCAAAAACATTTTAAAATGAGAAAACACGTGTACTTCTTACCGAGGTCTCCCCACTGAGCATCCTCAGGCAATGCTAGATATGGATGTCCTCGGAAATCCAACCCAGCACAGGCGTAGTCATTGACCATCAGCATCTGGTTTTGCAACCAGTCAAAGAAAATATCGTCATATTTGACGATTGGTCCTACCACGTGTCGGGCCATGAGCCGACACCACCTCAACATCCTTGGATATCTCGGACCCGGTAGGTTCCACTCAACCTGTAGTTGGAATACAGGGACCCTCTCAAGGAAGAAGGACACTAGTAAAGATCCATATCCAAATTGTTTCAGTTCACCCCGCCTGCACTTGGTTAGTTGTCTTTTGATACTGCGCAACACTGCATCAGCCCAGTTAAAGACTCGGGGCTCAGTACACTCGATGGCGTACTGGAAATAGCTATGTAATTCCATATGGGGAGCATAACTCCCAGCCATCCGAGAAATCGTGAAGAGAATAGTGCGGAGAGTCAAGTCTGTTACTCCCCAGATAGCCACTTTCCCTTTCTTTCTTTCGGCCTCGGGTACGCAGTATTGATTGCAATATTCACTCATTTTTAACCCACCACCTCTACTGCCGGTCAGACTGACATGAGACCCATGCCTGGATAATTTGGTCAAGAATTATATGTCCTCTATGTCAATGGCTAAAGTATCAGCTCCTACAATGAAAACTTGCTAGTCTGGATCCCACATACGGACTAGATACTCCAATAATCGGACTTGGGCTCTCATGCCTGGGATACAGAAGTATTTTAAGAGGCCACAATCTCTCAATGCAGCTATGGTGGGATGATGATTCTCGGCGTTTTCATTATCCTCCTCATGTTATCGTTCCCGCCACTCAAGCACCATGTTTGTGGCTATTTATCTGCATAAGAAACATACAAAGGGGATTAATGATTTTATTAATGATATAAATCTTTTTTATTGGATAAATATTTAAAAAAAAATTGAGTTTTGCGCTGCTCGCAGGTGCCTTATTATACACAGTACGAACCCCTCACAGGTGGCTCAAAGCTTACCTGCGAGAAAGTATCATTCTCGCAAGCCCTGTATGGGCAGCCTGCGAGAATGCCTACGCGCATGTAGGGTTCAAAAACCACTTGAAAATACAAAAAATAACCAATGAAATCAGAAATTTAAACCATGAAAAGATCAAGAAAGAATAGCTTGCCGTAATGTTGCAGACGGCTCGTCAAATGATCTCTTGTAGCTCCCGAAAATCAACGCCGAAGTCGGAGGGTAAAATGGGGGTTTTTGGAACTCAATAGTGAAAATGTGAAATGATATGGTAACAATGTGAATTTACTCATTTAATTTACTTTTTACTATGTCATTTTTGGGTTTTTATGTTTATCTATTGTTTAAACCTAATTACTAATATAAAGATGAGTGTGATGACTTGTAGGTATGAAACATTGATGATTACAAAAAGGATATGGACATGTTTTTCTCCGTTATGGTGTGATTTTGATTGTTTTTTGTGGTTTTTACATAAAACCTCGAGCATCATTTTTGTCCGTTCTTACGCTCGTAAAAACAAGAGAACGTGATCGAGCATAATTTTATCGCTTTTTCAGAATCAACAAGTTTATACGAAAAAGGAACCCTCCTGGAGTCTTCTTTAAGCTCTTTTCAGACTCTCTAAACGTGAAAAGATCGCCAATTGACCTTCCTATTTCCACGCTCACTAAAGTATTTGAAGTACGCGTCTGGTAAGCGATAGTTTCTCTCTTTTTCGGTCTTATCCAGACTATTTTACGAAAAAGGAACTGAGAGAGTTCTCTTTCAAGTGTTTTTCCAAACTCTATAATCTTGAAAAACCTTCAAGTTTACTATCTCTGGACTCATTAAACAAACATTGACAGACCCGTGATGGGACCGAACCACTCCTTCTTAGGGTTTGTTAAAAATACTCCGAGGGACTCATCCGAAGGATGAGCTTATATCAACAAGAATATGTGATCCTCATCAAGCTTGCGTAAAAATAAAGAGGTACTTGCCAGAAATGGTGGGGGAAAATTTGGGAAAGGGATATCTTTCATCTTTGTATTGATTGGCAGTAAGCGTCGCTCTTGAACATGACACCCCTTGTTCATCATTTGAAGTCGGTTTGGGAAATCCATTTTTCTCTCATTCGATTTACTACAAGGTAATTTCATGTGTCGTCTTTGAGTCAATGCTGCCAAATCATTGGTCGTGTCATTCATATGTTCAAGAGAAGTCCACCTAAAACCTATATTGAGTCGGCCATCTGCAGTTGTCCATTCTTTCTGAGTCGGCCTTCCCTGTGTCCAGTTCAATTTGCAAAGTGCTCTGTTTCACCTTCAAACTCTGTTACTCATTTCGTTTCATTGATGGGGGATACATCAAGGCCCTCCTGTGACGAGTTTTGTTCCGTCGACTTCAGCTCATTATCCAGAATCAAAACTTAGAAATAATTTAGTACCTTGGAGCTTGCATGCCTCAATGGCAAGTTTCCTCGCTTTCGACAGTGGGTTTACATCATTGACCTCTGATCGAGAGATTTCGTCGAATGTTTGACATCAAATCATTTATTCACATTCGATGGATTGTGCTATGGTACCTTGGGAGTCATTGACATCAATGGTGATTTCCCTCGCACTTGTTAACGGTTTTATCATTGACCGGTAATCAAGTGGTTTCTACCCTGTTCGACTTCAACACATGTAATCACATGGATAGATTCGTACTTTGGGGGATGAGGTTGAAGACCCTGGATATCATCTTTGTGATCCAGGTTGCAATGGAGTATGTATAACTTGTGACACATAGATCCACTGTGTATGTTTTGTGGCTATGTTGTCGTGATTTGAATTTGCTCACATAGATCCACAGTGTATTCAGGTGGCTATGTTATATTTTGACGGCATGGATCCACAGTGTATGATTGGTGGCCATGACCTGTGTCTACAATGTCATCAGTCTATGATCTGAGTATGGGAATGCCTACCTCAGAATTGATATATATGGTACTCTACCGATGCTTGATTGTTTGCAGGTTTCTGATTAGATGTGCTCCTGGATCTTGACACACACATGCAGCTTACAAAGTCTATCGACTGTCACTCGTTCCAATCTCAGACTTTGGGGGGCATTCTGTTACCCATGATTTTGGTCATCATGATGATGTATTAAGGATGGTGTACTCAGGATCTTCATTAGAATCTTTTCCTGAGAAAAGTTACCTTCATCTCTCTCCAGAAAACATATTTTTGAGGAAGGTTCGCAGGCTGTCTATACATTTGCCTGCGAGAATGCATGAGTCTTGCAAGATACCTTAATCCAGGGTGCGAGAAGTTCGCACTGTGCCTAACTGTTAGGGTGCGAACACTTTCTAAAGAAAGGGAAAAGGATGAATTCTCGAAACTTGTAGAAGGGAATCTTCCAGAAGGATGAGATGGCATTCGAATGGTTATCTAAGTACTGGCTTTCCTAATATCTTGGTATCATTCTTATCTAAGTAATTGATTCATTTCCTCCTATATATTGAGAGGATTCTCATGGAAAAGGTTAGAAGCAAACAAGGTTAAGAAGATATTGTAATGTCCCCCACCTCTTAGAGAGGTGATGAGGAGACTCAGTGGCCTGGGCACCCCCACTAGGTCATAGTCTCACACTGAAGGGGGGAAAGTCAAGAAGTTAAAAGTTATATTTTTAAGTTGACTTAAGAAAGGGAA